>PJEM01019994.1:0-14552 GCA_004023845.1 Helogale parvula
TCCATCCACCCATCCATCCACCCATCCATCCATCATCCCTCCATCCCAATTCATCCATCCATCCATCCATCTATCCATCCATCCATCCATCCATCCACTCCCATCCATCTATCTCCATCCATCCAACTGTCCCCATCCACCCACCTATCCACCCATCCATCCTCCAGTGATTACTGGCCATGGTCAAGGCACTGCTCTCTCAGGTCCTTGTCCTCAGCTTTGTCCTCCTGTCCTATCTCCAATGAGGAGGGACAGTGAAACAGAAATGTACAGAAAACGTCTATACATGACCTGAAAAGGTCAGGTCATGACACATGCCAAGAAGCAAAGCCAGATGGGTCTGGTGGCAGGTGGGTGAAGTGCATTTTAAAGCAGGTTCATGGAAGCTTCTCCAAGGAGATGATGTTTGAGCAGGGGCCCGACACAACACCGTGTCTGTGGGTGTCCGGATGGAGGCGTTTTGACAAAAGGGGCGGGCAGTGCCAGGGCCCGGGTCTGGGCAGTGCGAGGGCCCGGCTCTGGGCTGTGCAGGGCCGCTCAGCGGACGCCGCTGGCCTTCCCTGCTCTGGGCCTGGGCGTGAGGACTCAGCCCTGGCGAGTGGCACTCTGGCCTTGGTCGTTGTCCCACTGCTGTCCGGGTTTTACATGACAGCACAGCTGTCCACAGGTGGCAGGATTGTGCTGTGACCTCAAGTCCATGGCGCCTGGCCCTTCCCCGCAGCTAGGAGCCTGCCCTCCGGGGGTGCTGAGCCAGGGAAGCTGGCTGGCCCTGCCGGAGGGGCCTCTTGCTCCCTCCTGACCACCCTCAGCGCCCTCTCAGACAGCTCCACCCATGTTTCTGGTTGTTTCCTTGGCGTCCAGTGCCCGGGCAGTTTTAAGCTCTGCAAAGTAAATTGCACTTCCTGGAAAGCAGGCTGTGGGAGGTCTGGCCAGCCCAAGGTGTGTCCAGTTCACTGTCTGGCCACAGAGTCCGCCAGCTCATGGGGAGGAGCTGAGTGGGAGCAGGGAGGGGACTGTGACCAGGTCCCCGTGTCTCACCTCGCCGTGAACGCCTCCTGCCCTTCCTCTTTCAGCTGTGGGGGCCTGCTCACTGCCCCAGCATGGCCCGCCCATCCCTGGTCGCCTCCGGAGGCTTGGGATCGAATCTGTGCCTGGGGACCCAGGGCCCTGAGGACAGAAGGAAGGAGCCAGTAGCTGGGGCCCAGATGGCATTTGCAGACAAGCTCCCTGTTCTGTCCTGGTTGTGACCCTGGGAGCCCAATTTCTCGGTGTCTGTCACCTCTGAGAAAGTCGAGCCTCCTAGAGGCCCATGACTCAGCTCAAAGCTCAGGAGTGGGAACTGAGGCATCGATCCAGGACTGGGCAGCCTGGAGCCCATGGGGGAGGGTCAGAGGCAGGGGGTGGGGGTGGAGGAAGCTGGCTGTGCCCTCGGAGCCCCACTCCACTCTGCACTGGACACCTTCTCCTTCCATGGCCAGGTGGCTGGCTCCTCACCCCATGAGTGGGCTCACAGGAGCTCCGGCTTTCCTAGGTGCCCTGAGATACGGCCCAGGGGCAGGGGCCCAAGTTGGCTTCCGCCTGTGTGCCCAGGAAGCCAGTCTGTGCTGGTGTGGACCTCTGTGTGGCAGCGGGGGTGAGAAAGAGTGCCACACATCTGCAGGATTGTGGGTGGGAGCCTGAGGGAGAGGAGAGGGGGCCTTCACACAGGTCATCTGCTGAGCCCTGGCCCTGGTCACACTCTGAGTCCTGACCCTGGTCACATCCTGAGCCCTGACCCTGGTCACATCCTGAGCCCTGGCCCTGGTCACACTCTGGGGCCTGACCCTGGTCACGCTCTGAGTCCTGACCCTGGTGACACTCTGGCCCTGACCCTGCTCACGCGCGAGCCCCGACCCTGGTCTCCCTCTGGGCCCTGACCCTGTGTCTTCCAGGATCACTTGTGCATGTTCATATATAATTAAACATGTGTCATGTGCTCTTGAGGCCACCTCCTCTCCTAGACACACGTGACAGTTGACCACGTGACACTCATCTTAGCAAAATGAGTCAGAGGCTCCCACCCGCAGCACAGCCCCTCCACCCGCCCCCGGTGACACACGCACATCACACAGGCTCGACTCCCACACGGCATCGCTAAACCCTGGGCCCTGGCAGCCCCCGGGGTCCCCCTTGCCCCAGGAGCCCAGGTTATGTGGCCAAATCCCACCCTCTCAGCCACAGACCCCCGTCCCCCGCTCCGGAACCTCAGCAGTGTGGCTCGGGGCCCCTCGGCCGCAGCTCCCTCCCAGCCTGGCCCCGCGGCAGCAGGGGGGGCCTGCAGAGTGGGGGCGTCAGGGAGAGAAAGGGGTGCTTGCGGAGCTCCGTTCAGGAGGATGAGCGGAGGCTGGGTGCAGAAAGGACGGGCGGTGGGCGGTGGGGCTCACGAAGCCCAGAGCACATCCTGGCACTTGGGCCCTTGGCCCTGCGCCAGCCCCTGGCGTCAGAGCAGGAAAGCAGGGCTCCTAGGAGTCTCGGCGGCCGGCAGCTTCGCCCTGACCTGCGAGCGGCACACGGGGGTCCAGTGTGCCGGCCGGGGGCAGGGGCTCTCTGCCAGGGCTCCTCCTGGCGTGCCGGCTTTCAGGGGTGTCTTCTGGGGGCCGGCCGTGCGGGGGTCCCGGGAAGGGCAGGGTTCCACTCCCACCGCGTCTCCAGCTCCGGGACCCTCCTCACATCAGCTGCGGAGGCTCTGGGAGTCCCACTGGGTTGGCCCTTGGCCCCCGTGCCCTCTGCAGCCTGAGCCAGCAGGCAGATGCAGGCACAGGCTGGTGGAGAGGCCGGTGTCCTACACAGTCTGTGCGGCTCCTGTCTGGCAGGTTGTGGGCCCACTCCGGGCTCCTCAGATGTGCCTCATCTGCACACATGAGCCCTCCGTCTGCAGAGGCCCAGGTGCCGACAAGCCGGGGCCACCCTCAGGCCATCTGGTCTGTGCTGCGGCCCCCGCGCCCCCCATCCCTGGCCCCTTCCTTGGGGTCCCTGCCCCGTGTGCGTCCTGGTCCCTTTAAGAGCTTTGCCCCCATCCTTGGTTTCCTTGGAGAGAGCAGTGAGGGGCAGGCCGAGGGGGGGTGGGCGGAAGGGAGAGTTGGCAGGGCCCCCGGGTCGCTGTCAGACCCTGGTTCCCAGATGGATCCCTCCCACGGAGGCTGGTTTCTGATGGGAGCAGAGGAGGCAGGCAGAGGGGCGGTGGGAGGGGATGGCGAGACCACCCACTTGCTGCCAGCCTGGACTCGGCTCCAGCCCCTTCCCCAGTGCCCTTCCCTTCTGTCAACTCCCCCTACGCTGTCCTTGGGGGGCGGGGGGCCGGCGGAGCCCCGCTGGGGGCCTGCTGCATCTCCTTGCAGGGCTGGGAGCGGGAGGGGCAGACCGGCCGGGAGGTCATGGCCCACTGCTGGCTCCTGTGTTCTGAGCCCGGGGCGGGCTGACAGCCCGGCTGCCGCAGGCACTGCCCTGCACCCCTCAGACCCCCTCACCGCCCTCCTCCTCAGGGCAGCAGGGATGTTTGTTCTCCGGCCTCAAACGCCACCTGCTCTGAGAGGCCTTCCCTCCCGCCCGGTCCCCCCCCCACCCCCACCCCCGACCGGTGTCCTCCATCTCCCAGCTCAGACCCCACGTAGCAGGAAGTCCGAGGATCCCCGTGCCCCCTGCTTCCTGTTTGCCTCCCCCCTGCAGAATGTGAGCCCTGCCCCAGGGACACAGTAAGCCTTCAGGAGGCTGCTGGAATGTTCTCCATTTGAAGGGGGTACCTCGTCCTCAGGGGACTGGAAATTTACCAGTTCATTCATTCATTCCCTGAACCCATCTCCCCTGCAGCTGGTCTGCCCAGTGTGGTCTGACCCCGTGACAGTGTCCTCCCGTCAAGGCACTGAGCCGACAGGATGTGCCCACCTGAGTGAGCCCACCCCCTCACTCTCACATTTGGGGTGAGAGGGACCCTCCCAGGAGCGCAGGGGCAGAGGACCTGAGCTTGCTCTCAACGTGGCTCTGAGTTGTCCCCACTGGAGCTCCTTTGGGCCTGCTTGTCCCAAGGACGGGGGGTCTCTGGGGGTCCTATAGCCATGGTTGGCCGGTCAGGATGGCCCCTCCCTCCAGCTCAGAAATCCCTGGCTCTGCTCACATGGGTCACGCAAGCCCCGGCCTCAGTTTCCTTGACTGTGCAATGGATGAGATGCATGCCCAGCACCTCCCAGTCTAGGAAGGGGCCCCCCCCCACCAGGCACCTCCCAAGCAACGGCAGAGGGTGGAACTGCCAGTGGAGGCCCCCCCCCCCCGTCTGCCTGCCCCCTCCCTGCCCTAGCTCTCCGCCCCCCTCCCCCACTTCTCCTGGCCCCTCCCCTGCTCCCCTGGCTACTGGCTGGCGGGGGCCAGGGCTGGTGAGGCGTGTCTGGAGCAGGGCTTCCCCAGAGAGGGGCGGAATCTGCTGGGGGCATCCTGGGGGCAGACATGTGCTCAAGGACCCGGGTGTGTTGGTGGGGAGGGGGCATCTTGGGGCAGGGGCTTTCCTGGATGAAGGATCGGGGCACACGAGCCTCCTGCCAGGCTGTGTGCCCTCCGTCATCTGTCATCTAGTGTTTCCACACCCGCAGGTGGGTGGGGACGTGGCCGAGAGTGTAGCATCCATGGCGACACAGGGAGGGGAGGCTCTCGGGACCTGCCTGGTAGAATGGGGTCAGCACCGTGTGGCACGTGGCCGGCCGGTAAGGTCTGTAGGGGTGGGAAACTGAGTCAGCGTCTTGCCTGTCCCTGGAGGCCTTGGAAGAGGGGCTTGGGACGAGGTGGGGCCGTGGCCCTCGGCACCCCCATCCCACAGGCCCTGCTCAGTGAGCCTGTGCCAGGCCCTGGCCGGGGGGGCCGGGTGGTCAGCGAGGAAAAGGGTCCCGGAGTCGCCCCAGGGAGGAGGGGGCCCCATAGGGAGGATGCTGGGCTGCAGGGGTGCCTCAGCATGAAGGAGGAACAGCTGCCCTGCGGGGCCGTGCTGGCACAGGAAGGGGGTGTGTGTGGGGACAGAGCAGGAGCCCCTGGGGAGGGCCTGGGCTGGCTGGCTCCCAGTCACATTAAGGTACTCCTAGCGGGACTCCATCCGTCCGTCTGTCCCTCCATGCGCACCGTGCTGGGACTCTGCATTCAGAGTGAGGCTCACCCCACTAGGCCTGTGCGCCGCCCCCCGGAGGAGGGGTCAGGGCGGGGGGCTGCCCGCTGCCCAGGCTGTGCTCTGACGCCCGTTCCTCCTGCCCGATGCCACCCTGCCGCCTCCTCCCTCTCCTGGAGCCTCACTGTCCACCTCCCAGGCCCACCCGTGCCACTGGCCGCCGGGGCTCTGTCCACGCCACCCTGCAGGGGCATCGGCCCTGCTGCGCCCGCGCCTGATCAGGGTACCTGCCGGGGCGCCGCCCTCACACAGCAGCTAATGGGCGGCAGGGTGCAGGGGTCTGACCTGCTGTAGGCCTGGGCTCAATTCCCCGCCCCATTCCTTACGGGGTCACTGTGGATGGGCCTTTGGTCTCCTTGAGCCTCAGTTTCCACGTCTGTAAACGGGGTTGCTGCAGTTCTGAGGTGGGGTGAGGTGTGTCGAGTACAGGCTGTGGGGCCAGGAAATACCCAGCCAGTTGGCGCTGTCCTCACCCTACCCCGGGGGCCTGTGGGAGAAGGGCCTCCCTAGCTGGCACTGTGGCCTGTGGGGACCGCTCATGCCCAGGGTGAGGGCCAACCCAGTTGGGGGAGCAGGCTTCCTGGTAGGGGTGCCTGGGCTGGACGCTCCACCCGGAGGCGGGCGGCCAGGCTCTCCGGGCCCACATGGCACACCAGGAACCGAGGCAGGCGGCCGTGCCCTGGGGCAGACGTGAGGTGACCTTCCCCCCCTCCCCCCCCCGCCCCCGACCCTCCCGCCGCCCTCTGCAGGGGCCCGGCTGCTCACTGTCTGAGGCAGGAAGGCCTTAACCCCACCCCCCGGACGGCCTGCTGGCACCCCTGCTAGTGGCCCCCGGCGGGGGGGGGGGGGTTCAGTGGCCGCCCCGGCCGCAGCAGGCAGGCCCGGGAAGGGCTGCGGCGGTCAGCCAGGGGCCGCGGCCTCCTGTTCTGCTTTCTAGGCCTCGCTGCAGAGGCCCCGGGAAGCAGGGGGCGGTGAGATGGCCCTGAGGTGGCCCGCGTCATGGGCCCTCGGGAGCGAAGGGAACGGGGGACGCCTGGAAGGTGGGCTCAGGGGCCGACCACGCGGTGCGGCCGCCTGCGCGTCCCGTCCTGGCTGGTGGGTCCCGCCCCCACGATGGCCCGGTCTCGGCGGGCACCGAGGAAGCCTGCCGCCTGGTGGAAACGGGGGCCGCCAGCCAGCGTCCGTCACCCGGGAGGCGTGCGGCGGCGACGGCAGTCGTGGCCGTGATGCCAGCAGCGGAGGTGACGGTGGGGACGGAGGTGACGGTGGGGACGGCGGGCAGGGTCACGGCGGTGCCCGTGGTGGCGATGTGCGCGCTCCTGGGGGTATGGGTGCCGGTGGTCGTGTGATGACGTCATTCTCGTGCCTGCCGGCCGCGGAGCGGTGGTGACGTCGGTGCCGTCGTGGTGGGGGCGTCTCGGGGGTGACCGATGGCCGGGGCTGGCTGTGATGGGTGGCCGGTGTGGGACTTGTTGCAGTTGGGGACGCTCAGCACGGGGCCACGCACACAGGCTGGGCGTGCTTCCTGCAGCCCTGGTGGGGCACAAGCAGGCGGGTGTCAGGGCAGTGGCCCCTCGGCTGGCAGGGGTAGGTGCGGGACAGTCAGGGCTTGGCCAGAGGCGCAGCAGAGAAAGTCGTGAGGTGACGGGCTCAGGTAGGACCCTAGGGTGCAGGCCTCTGAGCTGGGAGGGGCCAGCAGTCCTCTGAGGCCTGTCACTTTCTTGCAGGGCAGGGACCCTGCCTGGGTGGGGGGAGGGGGTGAGGACAAGAGTGTGGACCGTGGCAGAGCCCGTTTCTGGGGGAGGCAGGCCCGCGGCGCCAGGAGGGAGCGAGGAGGCTGCACCAGGCACTGTGAGGAAGGCGAGCGGCCACGGGGTCTCCAGTCACGAGGCCCAGACACTGTTGGCACCAGGAGAGGCGGCCCCACGGGCAGGAACACGGGCCTGGGGGCCGGGGGAGCATGTGGGTCTCACCTGGCAGCTCACTTAGCAAGACCCAGGTCAGGCAGATGTCCGTCCCCCGGCGCCCACGGGCCCCAGACACCAGGGTCCCCTCAGGACCACAGGTGTTGCCCCCAGGCCTCGAGCTGAGACAGGATGGGGCCGATCTGGGCCAAGCCCTGGGGAAGCGGATTTGGCCTGCCCTGCAGGTTCCCATAGCTGGTGGCCAGGTAGGGGCTGGGCACGGCGCGGGGCGGGGTGGGGGGGGCTCAAGGAGACCTCCCAGAGGTGGCAGTGGCTCTAGGGACCCCGAAGGACCGGGTGAGTCAGCCAGGGAACAGGAGGGCATGTGGTCAGAGGCTCAGGCCACAGTCAAGGCCTGGACACAGGCGAGGGCAGCTGTGCTCTGGGGCAGCGGTTCCCGCAGGGCCAAGGGGGCCTGGGAGTCATGATGAGCTCTGGCCACTGGGTGAGATAGGACCTGGGGGGGGGGGTTCCAGCACAGAAGCAGGGCAGGACCTGATGGAGGGGGCAGGTGCAATGCTCAGGAATTCACAGGCTATCCCGGCAGGCTCCCTGGAGGAGACTCGGCACAAGCCTTGATCTAGGGCTCAAAAGTCAATGGGCAGAGGGGGGAGGTGGGCTCCCTGATGGGTGAAGCGTGCTTTCCAGGGCCTGTGCCTGAGACGGCTGCTTTGGGGAGCACGAGGGGAGGCTGCCGCTGAGGGTCTCCAAGACCGGGCTGAGAAGCTTCGCCTGCTCCCCGTTGCCCCATCCGGTGTGCTGTGCCCACTCCGGCTTCTTCCCTTCTTCCTGTCGTGTGGGAGGACACCCGTGAGTCATTCACACTCTGGTGCGAATTAGCCCATCAAACCCCAGGGGACCCTGACGGGCACAGTCCCGTAACAGATCTGCTTCGTGGGCCGGCAGCAAATGCCCTAGTTTGGTGGGTGGACGGGTATCAGGGGCGGGGGGGGGGGTGCTCAGCACACTCTCTGCATCACTGTCCTCTGATGGACCATGAGCACAGGCCCGTGAGCCGTGCATCCCTGTGTCTCCCTGGACAGGGTGCTGGGTAAGGATCTGTGCCCACTTCACAGGAGGGGGCAGCTCAGCTCCAAGCGGCCGGGATGGGGTCTGCCCCGTCCCCCCTCGGAGGCTGGGCACTGGCCAGGTAGCAGGGGGGTGGCCGTGCCACAGGAGAGTCTCGTCCTAGGGCTCTGACGCGCCTCGGCTCACCTCACCCGGGGTCCCGGGAGGCACCGTGGCAGTCCTGTTTGAGGGCTGAGGACCAGGCCCGCCGTGGACGGGAGCGGCCTGTCTTCTCTGAGCCGCTCTCCCGTGGGACACAGGGACAAGGCGGGGCCCCGCGCTGAGCTGAGAGTGAGATGAGGTGGGGGTCTGTGTACTGGGAGCTGGGGTCCGCAGCCCGAATGGGGCTCAGGGTGCCGAGTCAGCTGAGGGAGGGTGCAGGGCCCTGGGGGTCCCTGAGGGAGGAGGGGGTGCAGGGAGCTCAAGCAGAGGACAACATGGCGCTGGCACTGTGGAGACGAAATTCGGTGGGGGTCCCACCAGGGTGGTGGCCAGCGGCTGTCAGATTGTTGGTGCCTTTTACAAGGAGGCCGGTGGGACCTGCTGAGTGGTCGGCTGCAGGGGGTTTGGGGGGAGGCCTGGAGGCTGACCTCGGGCAGCGGGAGCTTAGAGGGGCAGAGGGGCGCCCTGCCCCCACTGCGTGCCGGTGGCAAGGCAAGCGGGCTGGGACAGGACCCCGAAGCCGTGAGCAGCGCCCAGTGTGCGGGGGTGTGGATCAGGGATGGCCTGGCTGCGGGAGCTGGGAGCTGGCCGTGCCCGGGGTGGCCGTGTGGCCGTGTGGCCGTGGAGGCAGAACCAGCCTTGCAGCACGCTAGGTGGTGGGATGAGGGAGGGGTGGCTCTGCCCTGGGAGCCCTGGTCTGATGGGGGAGACACAGCTGTTTTATGGGAGCCCTGATCTGAGGGGCTCAGCGACCCCCACAAGCCAGCAGGGAGGGGCTCCTGCTCTAAGCCCTGGACCCCCTGCCCTCCTGGTGGCGGGAAGTGCTGCTGCCTAGCTCCTTCTGTCACCCTGGACGTCACCCTGGACCCGGTGGGGGGGCAGGTGTCACTGACCCAGATTCCTCAGGCCTGGGCTCAGGGAGGTGGGGGGTTGGCTCCATGACCCAGTTATCCCGAGTTTCTGAAGCTCAGACAAGAGGCAGTGAATGGTCTCCTGTGTGGCCGCTGTGCGAGAGGAGGCGGTGACCTGCCCGCTGCAGAGACCGGGACAGGTGTCCCCGAGGCAGGAAGGATGTGGTCGGGTATGGGAAGGGGGTGCATCCTGGCGGTTCTACTGCCAAGAGGGCTGAGGATTCCCACCTTTCCCAGGTCGGGGTGGGGGGGAGGCAGGACTAAGATGCCGATGGGGCGCTCTGGTCAGCGACCACCAGCCACCTGTCTTGCTCAACCTCAGTCCTTGGCTGGCGTGGCTGACCAGCTGAGCAACCTCTTCAGGCAGGGCTGGGCCACCACTCCCTCTGCTTCGGGCATCAGGTCCCCGCGAGGACCCTCTCGGAGCCGCTCTCCAGGGCCCGCGGTTCAGAGCTGTGTGCCTGCGGTCCCGGCCCTCCTGCTGTCCCGCGCTGCCGCCTTGGACAATGGCAGCCGCTCTCTGGGCCTCAGCTTCAGATCTACACAGCGGAGCTGGGCGTTTGCAGGGCTTAACTAACGAAGCGCATAGGGCGCGGCCATCATCGGGGTGTCAAAAGGAGTCAGACGGCCCCTGTCCCACTGTCCCTGTGCTACGTGTCAGGAGCCCGAGCCTGATACAGGCCTCAGGGGCCTGCTGATGCCAGGGAGGGACGCCGCTGAGGAGCCTGCCCTGCGGCCCTGCGGGGTCGGGAGGAGCCCCAGCCCCCCGGCTCCAGGTCCAGGCTTCTTCCAGATCCGCCAGCAGCTGCCGGCCTCCTGGACCGCAGGCCGACCAGCTGTTCTCGGGAGCGGGGTGGGTGCTTTCTCACGCCCACAAGGCTGCCAGGCAGGCAAAGTGGGCAGCAGCCCCTCAGCCCCTCCTCTGAGAGGCTGATAAGCTAAGTGGCATCCTTATCAGGGGCCCCTCGGGGCCGTTCCCCCAGGAGGTGGCCTGCAGCTGTCAGCCTGGCGCCCCGCAGACTCACCAGCGCTGCCTGGGCACCTGCCAGGCTGCTGGCCCCGCCAGCCCGGCTCCTCTCACCCCGGGCCTCAGGGAGCCGACCCATGCTTGTCCTTCCAGGCAGAGAGCTGGGGTCCGGGTTCCCCCCACCCCCGCACACACACCCCCTCCCAACTCTGTTCAGTGGACGAGAGCAGAGATGGCCTCTGTGCCTGAATCTTGAGAGGCACAACCTTGAACCCAGGAAGCTGGCCACAGACCCCGCTCTTGAGAGCAGCTGCTGAGCTAACGTCAGGGACAAGCAGTCCGGTGGTGTCTCCGGACCAAGGCCTGCAGGACAGTCCCTCGGAGTGCGCTCTGCCTGTGCCGTCGGTGGCCTCGGGGTCTGGTCAGTGGCTTGCACTTTCAAGGGTGGAGCTACACATGCAGCCCGGGGCACTCCTGCTGCGGGGGGGGTACAGACAGCAGGAGCGGGGCTGGGGTCAGCTGGGGCTTTAGCCCCGCACCCCTGTCCTGCAGGGATGCAGGGGGAGCATGGGGTGCGCCAGCGGTGTGGGGAGGACCAGGCTGGATGCCGGGTGTCACTGGGAGCTCCAGGACTCCCTTCGCGTTCCTTCCACCGTCCATCGTCGGTTCTGGTCTGGAGTTAGGGGTCTTTCCTTCTCCGGAGGAAGGGAGGGAGAGGTCTCTGCCGCAGCCGCAGTAGGCTGTGACTTTCACCCCACCGCACGCTCCCCTGGGGCTAATGGCGGCTCCTGCGTTTAGTTTATGGAAGGATGAGCTTCGAGCTCCCCAGCCGTCAGGGGCCGTCCTCTCTCCCCACTGACCGGCAGAGACAGCAGCCTGGCTGGATCGGGTCGGGGGTACTCCCGGGCCGCAGAGCCCTGGCGCACCCCATGGAGCCCAGGGCTGGCCCCTGGGCCTTGCTGCTGCCATGAGCTTGGGCAGCCCCCTTGGGCCTCAGTTTTCCTCCTCCGTAGAAAGGGGGTGGGTCCTTCCCGGAGGGAGGAGAACCGAGGAGGGCCGAGGCCCTGGCTTCCGGCCCAGCTCCGAGTACATCCCTTCTCCCCCGGGCCTGGAGCTCTGGAAGGCGGTTGTGTAACATCTCCAACTGCACAGACTCGGGCTCTCCGGGACCTGCAGCTCAGGAGCCTGAGCACCCCGGAAGACGCAAGCCCTGTGCTGGGTACCTTGCGAGCATCTGCCCACTTCATCCTCTGGAATGTCCTGCCCCCACGTTAGAGCCAAGGAAGTGAGCTAGGGGTGAGGATGGGAACCTTCCAGAGGTGACAGAGTAGGACACAGCTAGCAGAGGTGGCACTCTCGGTGTGCGCGTGTGTGTGTGTGTGTGTGTGTGTGTGTGTGCAGGGTCAGGGCCCTGTGGGGAGCACCAGGCAGGGAGCAGCTCAGCCCCCAGCCTGCCCCACACATCGGAGGGCTGGCTGGTGGGGGGAAGCAGGCGAGCAGAACCCCCTGGAGAGCACTCTGAGCTCCCCTGGGCTGTGAGCAAGTGGAATGTTCCCTTAAAGTCCTGGGGTCCGAGTTACTTGGGGTGAGGGCGGCTCTTCTGCGGCCCGGCTTGAGAAGCAGAGCGCTCCCGGCTGCGGGTCCTCAAGTGCGGAGTTTCTGTCTGGCCTTGGACCTCTGAGAGACCCCTCCCCCACCTCCTAGCCCAGGCCTGGGGTCCCTGGGGCCGCACCCCATGGGCGCCTTCTGCCACCGGGGCTGCAGCCCGCTGAGAGACGGCAGGCCCCAGTGTGCTGGCTGGACGCTTCCTGAGTTCCCGGACCTGCGGGCCGGCCTTGAAGGGTGGGGGACTTGCAGCCACAGCGACCGGTGCACCGAGCGCCGAGTCCTTCAGTCCTTGTGTTTAAACGGAAAGGCGCAGTGACGGGCCTCTAGACCGCGGGCAAGGCTGTTCCGTCCCAGGCCTTGGGCGGCGGACGCTGGGGGCGCCCAGCCCGGCGGAGGTGGATGCGGGGGGCGGGGGCGGTCCCAAGGTCACCGGCGCCGCGCGGGGCTCCGGGGCGGAGTAGCGGGGGCGGCCCCGGCAGCCCTCCCGGCGCGCCCCCGCCCCGCCCGCCGCCCCTGGCTCGGCTCCTCTCCGGCTCGGGCTCGGGCTCGGGCTCGGGCTCCGGTTCCGGCTCGGCTCCGGCTCCGCGCCGCTCCGGCTCCGGCGCTGGGGGCGCGGCGGGCGGGGCGCTCCGCGGGCGCGGGGCCAGGGCCCGGCGCCCCGCGCTCCCGCGACTCGCTCTCCCGCGGCTCGGCGGCGGCCATGGGGCGCGGGGCTCCGGGGGCCGGCGGCGGGGCGGGCGCGCGGCTGCGGGCGCAGGTGCGGGCGCGGGCCGGCGGGGACAGGGGGCCGGGCCGCCGGCCGCCCGCCGCTCACGCCGCCCCTGTCCCCCCCCCCGTGTGTCCCGCCCCCCCCCAGGCCCTCCTCCCCCGCCCCCCCGCAGCTCGGGCCCTGGTCGTGGCGCGGCTGCCGCACGGTGCCCCTCGACGCCCTCCGGACGCGCTGCCTCTGTGACCGGCTCTCCACCTTCGCCATCTTAGCCCAGCTCAGCGCCGACGCGGTGAGACCCCGGCCGGGCCGCGCGGGGGCGACGGGCGCGGGGGGCGCGGGGGGCGCGGGGGGGGGGTAGGTGGCGCGGGGCGGGCGCTTCCGGCGCAGGACGGGCGCGGGGGGGGGGGGCGGACCCATCCCTGCCCGGGGCGGTCGCCCCCGCGGCCTGGCCAGGGCCGGCCTCTGGAGAGGGTGGGTGGGAGCTGGGTGGGTGGCGGTGTGGAGTTGGGCTCCCCTCCTCCGGCCAGTGACTGGTGGGTGAGTCTCCCCGACTCTCCTTGGGGGCTTGGAGGGAACCGACCCTCGAGGGAGCCAGGCAGGTTGGGCCCAGGCTTTTGGGGATTGGGGAAGGCTCGGCCTGGGGGAGATGGCAGACCCCTTCGCCTGGTCGGTGTCCCCCTCAGCTGGGGGGTCCTGGCCTGCCTGGGAGAGGGCAGACCAGGAGCTGCCGCCTACCTGGGGGACCTTCCCCAACCTCCCCAAGTAGACCTGGGCTCTGGAGGCAGCTTGGCCCCAGGTAGGAGTCCTGGGGCGCCTGAGGGTGCTGGGTCTGGCCCAGGTCCACAGCCCTCCTGGGCGAGGCCCATCATCGCCAGGGCCTCCTTTTTGTTCCCATGATTCTTGTGGGGGCTGCTGGTTTCTATGGTGACGGCATCTGGGGCCAGCTCCCAGGCTGGAGCCCTGGGTGCTGGGCTCAGCCCACTGGGGCTGCTGGGCTGACTCGCCCGGGCCGAGCTCCAGTCACGGGGTCCCAGGAAGCCCCCCATCCACGGGGCCCCCTAAGGAGGGAAGGGGCCCCCAGACACCGCAGGCCCAGGCCCAGTGGGGAAGGGCCGCTGAGCCGCAGATGTGGACAGCAGACCCTGCAGGGGACCAGCTCTCCTGGGAGTTTGGGGTCGCAGACCCTCATCAGACGGGGACGCCCCAGATCAGCCCTCTGGGACACCCTTCGTTCTGTGTGGAAAATCGTTCCAGGCCTTTCTGAGAATGTTCTGCCCACCACCCCTTGGTCCAGTGGGACGTGGGTACGGAGAGCCATGTTGTCAGCCAGGGTCCCTAATGGAGACGGAGCTGGACGGGACCTTAGAGGTCATTGCCATAAACCTTCCAGTAACAGACAGGGAAACTGAGGCCTGGGGAGGGTGCCCTCGAGGTCCACAGCCTTCCTGGGGAAGGCCCCAGGTCTTTCTTGGGACAAGTCTGGCTGGACAGGGGTCTCTCCATTGGGGCCTGATCTCAGTGTACCCTCCCCCATCCAGCTGTCCCTATGACAGGGCTGTCGTGTTATTGGTTCTGGGCCGAGGACCTGAAGGCAGGAGCCAGGGCCATCCTGGGGGCTCCCTGGAAGAGGCGGCTTTCTGCATAGGTAGTTACCACGCTAAAGCAGCAGGCTTCTTCTGCACCCAATGGGGATGGGGGCTTCTAAGGCGCCCGCGAGGCCTGGCCTTGGGCCCCCAGGTGGCGGCTCGTCCTCAGGAGTTTGAGGAGGAAGGCCCGGGGCAGGGGAGGGATGTGCTTCCGGGGTTAGAGTTGGAACACTGGCTTGTCCCTGACACACGGTGACTCTGGCCTGGCCTTCCATCCGTGTCCTCTCCTGTAGAACAGAAGTGGCCGTGTGTCACTCAGGGTGGCTGTGAGGGTGGCCCGGTTGATGGGGGCGGGGGGCTCCAGGACCAGGGTCTGCAAGCGTTGGGGGGGGGGG
>PJEM01019995.1:0-14532 GCA_004023845.1 Helogale parvula
GGGGGCGAAGTGGGCGGTTTTACTATTTCAGCAGGGCCGTTTCCGGGAGGCGGAGCCCAGACCCCATTTCCTTTCTTCTTCGGCGGCTGGCTGGCGCTGGGGTGGCGACGGGACCAGCTTGTTTCGGAGCCTCCCTCGCCAGGCCGAACGCTGCGCCCCAGCTGCAGCATGGGCCGCGCCCGGCACGTGGGTTGGGTGGCGGCGGGCCTGGTCCTCGGGGCCGGTGCCTGCTACTGCATTTACAAGCTGACGCGGGGCCAGCGGCGAGGTGGCCGCGGGCCTCGACTGCGCCCCTCGCCTTCCGCAGGTGAGGCCGCAGGGGTGTCCAGCAGGTGGCCGGGGATGGCAGACGGGGCCTGGGTGTTATCCCGAGGGTGCGGGTTGAAGACTGCAGGCGCTCGTGGCTCTCCTTTTGTGGACGCAGAGAAAGAAGCCGAGGTGGAGGAGGGAGAGCGAGAGGGAGGTTTGTGAGAAGGGCGAGGTTCATCACAGGTGCAGAGGGCGGATCGTCCGTTGATCGGGTGCGGGTAGGGTTTTGAGCCGCTCCTTGCCTCCACTTTGTTCAAAATCCTGAGATGAAAAGTTGTCCAGGTATTCCTGCCTGAGTGCGGCGTCTCAGCCAAGGATTGATTGGGTTTCTCAAAAACATGTCGACTACCCCTCAAGTTAAAGCTTGCTCCTGGCTTCTGTGTTACCAATGGGATTGCCCGTACTGTGGCCTAGGTCTTGCGGGGCCTGGAGCGGTATGTGAAAGGGTGCTTGCACTTGCCCTGGAAGAAGGAACCCTGAGGAGTATCTCTGCCTGCGTTTGGCCCAGCCTTAGAGGGGAGGTACCTTCAAGTCACTGTGGTTCATATACAAAGTTGCAGAAAGAGCCTGGAGGTTTAGACACAGGTGTATTTATTAATTGAAAGAGTTGTTTGCATGGGGAAGGTACCCTCCTGGCAAACAAGTGTGTGGTTAAGTTGCCGGCCAAAAGTTGATTGCTGCATTCGGGATTCTGAGGATTTGCTGACTGTTCTGGAGGGATATTTCAGGTCATGGACGCTCTTACAGCAATAATTAAAAATAACTAGTAACTAAGAAGTTACTCTTTACAAATATAGAAAAGAACTAAACAGTTTTATTGTTGAATAAGCATTAAAGTAGATTGCTGAGCCTGCCACAGGCAATCTGCTAATAGGATTGAAAAGACAGAATTCTCACTGTTTTATGTAGCTAGGCAGATAAAATCTATTTCATATTACCTGCCTGTTTGCAAGATAAACAGTAACATGTCCCTAAGAGGACTTAACACCATTTGCTACATGTAGTTCATCCTAAATTCACTAGTAATTGGGGTGACTATTTGTGTTAGCTCATTGCCTTTTTTCCAGAGAAAAAATAAGACTTCTCAGTATCTTTAGGATAAGCAGGTGGGGACAACAGGGAGCCAGGTGCCACTGCTATACTCACATATCAGGGCTCCGTCTTTCTAGATGCTTATATTTCAAACAGCCCCAAAGCCTCTAAGAAACACTTTGTTGCATGTAAACTGCTGAGGATTACTTAGCCTTTAAAAAGATGTTCATTTCTGTCAGAGAGGTAAAGGATTTACAGTTCTAGCTGACTCTTGAACAACCGGTTTAAACTGTGCAAGTTTACTTACAAGCGGCTTTTCTTCAGTAAATATATGTACAGTTCTGAAAAGGCATTTTTCTTAAGATTGTCTTTATTATGAGAATATGGTATGTAAGACATAGAGCATACAAAATATATGTTGACTGTTTTCAGTATGACTTCCCAGTTAATGGCAGGCTGTTAGTTAAGTCTTGGGAGTCCAAAGTTATACATAGATTCAACTTATTGGGGGTTGGCACCCCAGCCCCTGGCTTGTTTGAGGGTCAGCGGTACCAGTTTGCTCAAGGAAATACTCTTGAGGAAACAGAGTAGGGGGAAGTGTATTTCCTTTTGGCACAAAAGAAAAAGCATTAAAAAATATATTTTTATTTACCTTTACTTCAAAGCTTAATTTGTTGTCTTTGAGAGGTTTCCATATAGGTAATTGGTCTAGTGGCCTGGACTCAGATACCTTCTTAACCTTGTGAACACGGACAGTCTTTTAAACTTAATTTTACCAGTTTCCAAAGTCACCAGGCAACTTACAAAATAAGTTGCCCATAGTCCCTTCTTCCTGAAGCTACTCACCTTTACTTTGAAGAAGACTTGAGCAGTACTCATTTTTTTTAGCACCATCCTTAGATTTCAGAAGATGATCTTTATTGTTTTAATTGAGATACAGTTGATATATAACATTGTACATAATGATTTTATATATGTATATATTTGACATCAAATATATGGTATATGTATTTGATTCAATTTGACATATTTGATTTATGTATTTGTACATATTTCAGAACGATCACAATCAGTTTAGTTAACATCTTTCACCTCAAAAACGTTAGATTTTTTTGTTGAGATGAGAACTTTTAAGATTCTGTACATTACATTCCTAAAGCTGATTTATCTTAAACTAGTTTGTACTCTGACCATCTTCATCCATTTTACACTCCCCCCTCACCTGCCTCCAGCAACCCCAATCTGTTTTCTGTATTGGTGAATTTGGGGGGTTTTTTATGGTTTTTTATTTATTTATTTTTAGATTCTCTATATGTGATATTGTACAGTGTGTAAAACCTTGGTTTGCAAGCATAATTCATTCCAGAAACAGGCTTTTATCTAAAGCACCTGTATATCAAAGAGAATTTCCCCATAAGAGATAATGGAAACTCAGAGGATTCGTTCCACAATCCAAAAATACTCATATAAAATGATTATAATACTATAATATAATACACAAATTAAAGAAAATACAAAATATCAGGAAAAATAAATTACCCCTCACTTACCTTTGCCAGCCTTCGTGGCTGCTGTGAGGGAGACCGAGAGGAGGGTTATGGTGGAGAATGACTTTCACTATCACTAATGGAGTCCCTGCTGTCTGTTGGCTCTATAGAATCTTTTCTTTTCATGCAGCTCTAACAAGGAACCTGGCCACTGACACTTGCTTTTACCTCCTTTTGAGAATTTTGAGGAAATGTGACATTGCATTGTCATTAAATATTCATTGCTCACTGCTACATCCTTATTCAAGCAATTATCTACCAAATTTTGCAGTTTCCCTCATTTGACATATCTCTCTAATCTCATTTGAAATGAGGAATTCCTCCGCCTTTTTCTCCTCCTCCTCCTCTGCAGATGAGATGCAGACGTAAACATCTTATAAAATCTTTCAATCTTGGCCACTCGCACACCTCATTTGTACTTCTCAGTGATTTCCTTCTTCAACTGTAATCCTTTTCTCATCCCCTTTCTTTTCAATCCTTTTCTGTATGGAGGCCATCGTATATGCTCACACAGATGTTGACTATAGTAGTGTTACTAAACCCTTGTCATATACTGTATTTACTGTAACTGGCAATAAGGCAGCAGAGGAAAGGGTCTATCTGCAGGCGCCTGACCTAGAATGAACCAGAGGATTCCTAAGCTTACTCTTGTGTGGAAAAGCAGAGGATTGTCCATAGGTCCTTTGAAGTGACAAAAAATACACTAGAGCCAGTTGTGGGCACCTTCCAAAGTTCTGAAAAATCACTGGTTTCTGCCAAACCCCACAGCCTGCAGCTGAGCATCTGAACCTGGGAAATGATCACCCACAATCCCACAGTGAGAGAAAGAGAACCATTGGCTCAGTTGTGATCATGTGACATTTGGCATCACGTACTACTCATATTGCAAGACATTGCTCTTTTATCAAGTTAAAATATATTAGAAATGTTTGCTCGTCTTGCAGAACACTCACAGAACAAGTTACTTGCAATCCCAGGTCATACTGTACTTAATTATTTTCATTACAGGAGTAACACATAATTATTGTGGGGGGAAAAGTATTCCCAAGCACAGGGTAGAAAACAAGTCATTCATAATCCAACACCCAAACGTAAGCACCTTTAATAATTCGGTATATATTTTAAAAGAGAAAAGGTACTGGGGCTTCTGGGGGGCTCAGTTAGTTAAGCCTCTGACTTTGGCTTGGGTCATGATCTCATAGTTTGTGAGTTCAAGCCCTGCTTCAGGCTGTCTGCTCTCAGCATAGAGCCCGCTTTGGATCCTCTGTCTCCCTCTCAATTATCTCTTTCAAAATAATTTTTTGTCAAAGCACAGATATGACATCATATAGCACGTGTTGTAGGCCGCCCCTCTCCCGCAGTGAACTGTGGACATGTGCATAGTTTCATTTCTCAGGAATGAACACACAATGGTGGTATTATAAAATGGCTTCTGTTCCTCATGTGGTAATTTCTGTAGAGTTGTGTTGTTGTTTTTTTAAGATCGAGCCATAAATTGTAAAAGTTGCCGACCAGATCCAGCATTCCACTGCTCTAGCTTTACTCAAAACAAGAGCTTTTCTTTTGTTCTTGGCCTCCAGCAAGACTGTTATTTAAGCATCACAATCATCATGCCAGGGTCATGTAAACCAAACAAAAATTCACCAGCAACATGATTGGGTTACTCCCATAGCTTTTTCTCCTGCCTGAGGTGCTCTTAAAATTGTGATCAGAAAACGTCTGCTTAACGTAAATCTTTTTCCTTCATTAATCTATGCCTCTAGGCAAGTGTCCCATTAGATATATGTACCTGATTTTTAAAAGAAAAAATAGAAAACATTCTGACATGCGGTATCTTACTAAGAGAGAAATACCAAGTGACCATTGGCTAATTTCTTAATGTCTGTAAACCTCAGTTTACCATCTGCAAATTGAGAATTATAATGGTATTTTCTTCCAAAGGTTACTTGAAGATTAAATGAGATAAAGCAGATGATGTGCTTAAAACTGTGCCTAGCATCAGAGTATGCATTCAGTATTGTTGAAGAAAATCCTTTAGGGCCACCTGGTAGGGAGGGGGCCGTCCCTCTGTTAGGCATCTGACTCTTGGTTTTGTCTCAGGTCATGATCCCAGGGTCATGGGATTGAGCCACATGTCGGCTCCGCACTGGGCGTGGAGCCTTCTTAAGATTCCCTCCCCCCCACCTCGCTTTCACTCTCTTTCTCTCTCCCTCTCTCCCCCCCCTTTTCTTCCCCCTTCCCCTTCTCCACTTCTTTCCCTCTCACCCTCTCTTCCTCCTTCCTTCCCTCCCTCTGCCCTTCCCCAGCTCACTTTCTCTTGTCTCTCAAAATAATAAAAAGTGATTTAATCTCCTATTGATTATAAACGAGTTTTGAATAACTTTGTCTTTCTGCAGAAGATTTAACCGATGGTTCATATGATGATATCCTAAATGTTGACCAACTTCAAAAACTCCTCTACCTGCTTGAGTCCACTGATGATCCTATAATAATCGAAAGAGCTTTGGTCACTCTGGGTAACAATGCAGCCTTTTCAGCTAACCAAGTAAGTAGCTCATCTCAGAATGGGTGCCTCACATTCTCACACCCTCGCAGTAATTGTGACTCTGAGAAGGCACTTAATCCCAGAGCCTCACTTTCCTCATATAGGCAGTGTGGGGAGGTGTCCCTACCGCATAGTGTTTACTTCTGAAGAGCACATCCTAAGTCATCACAAGTGTCACATTGGTCAGTGGATAAATATTATCTACACCACTCTTAGCATTGCATGGCTTTTTTAATTATTTAAAATCCAGTAGTGTTGTGGTTGAAAAAGCAAAAGCATCTAACATTGAAGTACATGGTTTCTATCATGTATAAGTCTTGGGGTGGTTCTGATGCAGGCGGGCCCTGGACTGCTAACAGCCACTAACCAATGTTACCTTCTGCCTGCAGTGACTTAGTAACACTAAGTCTCCGGAGCACAATTTGAATGCTTCCTTCTCTCTATTACTCCCACAGAGAAAAAGTTAAAAAAAAAAAAATTGTAATGGTTTTCAGCTAATGCCTTTCGTTAACTTTGTCATGAAAAACAAATTATGTTGAATTTACACTAGTTCAGTCAAGTTTTTTCCAGCATGGCAAGGGTTACTGTAAAGCTTTTGAGATTTGTAGGGAGATATAAAGAATATTTGTTGATTACTCATATCCTTTCAGTTTCAAGTGGCAGAACTCAAATTATTTAAAACAATTTTTTAAATATTTATTTTTTGAGAGAGAGAGCATGCGCTAGCATGAGTGGGGGAGGGACAGAGAGAGAGGGAGACACAGAATCTGAAGCAGGCTCCAGGCTCTGAGCTGTCAGCACAGAGCCAACTGGGGCCCGAACTCACAGACCGTGATCATGACCTGAGCTTAAGTCAGACGCTCAACCGACTGAGCCACCCAGGCGCCTCCAGCTTAAATTATTTTAAACCAAAAATGGAAAATACTGAGCACAGTTAACGTTGACATCTAAGAATAGCACTGGCTTCGGGCACAAGTGGCAATGTTAAGGTTCCGGAACGCATTATCAGAGCTCTCCCTCCCTCTGTCTTCTGGCTGTGCTTATCCCTGCTTCTTTTAGTAAATTGGTTTTTTTTTGGTCTCTGGCCACAAAAATGTTTTCTTCACAGGATGGAAAGAAAGCCCCTGGCTGTCCAAGACTTCGTCCCTGGAGCTCATGATCGGACAGGGGGAGCTGCTCAGCCAGGGCCAGGTGCTGGACTAAGAAGGCTCCCCGGACTGGTCCGTGGGTAGCAAGGCCTGGCTCGCGTGAACATCTCACCGCCAGACAGCAGGGTCGGGGGTGGCTGTGAGCACCTCCCACCAGCAGTCGCATCAGGGACTAAGTGGGATAGAAGAGGTTCTCTGTCTCCCCCACGGGGGAGGGGCATCGCACAAAGACCACAGGTGGTGTCTGTTAGCATGCATATAGTGGGGCTATTTCTGATGCCATCATTTCATATCCTCCTGAAACAAACTGTAGCAGGAGGAGTGGGTCCATAGCCACTGCTTGAACAGGTGCTTTCTTGGCTGATGGGAGTTGGTGCCCCTGGTCACAAATTATGTGCCTTCATCTGCTTTAATAGGATAGTTAAACCAAAAAAGATCTGCTTTCTAGTAATCACAGTTCTTTGGGAAGAACCTGGATTGCACAGGGGGTTTCTTTTTTCTCCTAGTGCCGAGCCCACTCTGGCTAGCAGACTAGGGCTTGGGGCTATTGGTTAAAAGTAGATGATGGCAAGATACTCTTTCATTATTTTTCTCAACAGAAGCGCGTGTTTTGGCCCAACAGGAGCAACGTTCAGCTTATTTCTCTTGTAAGAATTGAAGCATTTAATGCATCTTTTGATATTGGGGCCAAAGGCGCATAGTAGTAGCATAGTGTCATAACTGATGGTGAGAAATTCCCCAGATTACTATTTCTTCGAAAATTTGGGTGTCATTTCTCAAATTGTGTGTAACTCCCAAGTCTTCAAGGTGTTAATAGGTGTTTCCTCCAACCCCCTCCTCACCTCCGCACTAAAAATGACCCTCTATTTTGTGTATCGTTTGTGGAAATGCTATATTTAATACTTCCTTCTTGGAGATGCCCAGTGCACATGATGAACATATGACTGCTTCACAATAAAGAAATCTTTGCACTTATTAAACCTAGAGTTTCTCAAACTTACTTAACCATGAAACTTTTTTTTTATCTTAATGGAACATCTGTTAATATCATGATGGATTTGTGTTCCAAAGAATACAGTTTGGCAAAACATAACACTTTTCCAAATTTGCCTGTAATAGGAAAGTCCCAGAACTTATTTCAGAGGAAAATAATTTTTTTGTAAGTTGCTTTGAGATCATTTCAGTAGCTCTGCAAATCTTTATTGTATATATTTCCAAGCTGTAGTTTTTAAATAACTATCTTAATTTATTTTTAATCTATTTTCTTATGTATAAAATTATGGAAATTTAATTTTAATAAAATTTAAAATGTAAGATTTAAAAAAAATAACGGGGTGCCTGCGTGGTTAACCAGTTAAGCATCTGACTTCAGCTCAGGTCGTGATCTCCTGGTTCATGGGTTTGAGCCTATGGGCTCTCGGCTCTCAGTGGAGACTGAGACCCTTTATCTGTCTCTCAACCCTCTGTCTCTCTCAAAAATAAATAAACGTGGGGCGCCTGGGTGGCTCAATCGGTTGAGCGTCTGACTTGGGCTCAAGTCATGGTCTCACCGCTCGTGGGTTTGAGCCCCGCATCGGGCTCTGTGCTGGCAGCTTGGAGCCTGGGGCCTGCTTCAGATTCTGTGTCTCGGGGCGCCTGGGTGGCTCAGTCGGTTGAGCGTCTGGCTTCGGCTCAGGTCATGATCTCGCGGTTCATGGGTTCAAGCCCTGCGTCAGTTTCTGTGCTGACAGCTAGCTCAGAGCCTGGAGTCTGTTTCGAATTCTGTGTCTCCCTCTCTCTCCGACCCTCCCCTGCTCGTGCTGTCTCTCTCTGTCTCTCAAAAATAAATTTAAAAATTTTTTAAAATAAAATAAAAATTTAAAAAAAAACCTCTTCAGATTCTGTGTCTCCCTCTCCCTGCCACTCCCCACTCGCACTCTCTCTCTCAAAAATGAATAAATGTTAAATAAAAACTTATAAATAAGTAAGAATTACAGATTGTGCATAGGAAAGATATTCCCAGAGTCATTAATTTTTATTTGTATTTATAGTTGCCAAAAATTTGGTGAAGGGGGTACATATTGAAGGTATGTCCTTTTTTTTTGTCCCCTCTCAGGTCATTATTCGTGAACTGGGTGGTATTCCAATCATTGGAAGCAAAATCAACAATCCTTACCTGAGTATTAAAGAGAAAGCTTTAAATGCACTGAATAACCTGAGTGTGAATGTTGAAAATCAAGTGAAGATAAAAGTAAGTTCCCTGATCCCACAAATGTGTAAGTCTTCTACGGTGTTAGCTAAGACCTTTATCGCCTCACGTAATTACCGCGTGTGTGTGCGTGTGTGTGTGTGTGGTGAGAACATTTAAGATCTACTCCCCTAGCACCTTTCAGGTATTTAGTACAGTATAGTCACCCTGCTATTACCCATGAGTTCTCAGAACTTAATTCATCTTCTACCTAGAAGCTTGTACTTTTTGACCACCCTCTCCCCATTTCCTTCATCCCTCAGCCCCTGGCAACCACTCTGGGTCTGTGAGTTCAGCTTTTTTTTAGATTCCACGTATAAGAGATCCCTGCAGTATTCGTCTTTGTCTGTCCTGTCACTTAGCATAATGCTCTCAAAGTCTATCCAGTGGTTGCTTATGGAAGGATTTACTTCCTTTTTACGGCCGAATAATACTCGATTGTATATACAGACCACATGTGCTTTATCATTCCTCTGTCACCACAGGTTATGTCTGTGTCTTGGCTATTGAGAATAATGCTGCAGTGAACATAGGGGGTGCAGATATCTTTTTAAATTATTCTTTTTGATGTTTTCAGATAAATGCCCAGAACTGGAATTGCTGGTTCATATGGTAGTTGTATTTTTAATATTTGGAGGAATCCCTATACTGTGTTCCATAGTGGCTGCGCCAATTTACATTCCCATCAGCAGAGCACAGGGTTTCCTGTTCTTCGCATCCTCGCCAAGACTTGTTTGGTTTTTCTGTTGTTGTTGTTGTTTGACGGTAGCCATTCTGATGGGTATTAGATGCTACCTCAATGGTTTTGATTCGTACTTCCCTGAGGATTAGTGATACTGAGCATCTTTTCATGCATCTATTGACCACTTGTGTGTCTTTTGGAAAAATATGTGTTCAGATCCCCTGCCCATTTTTTATGGAGAATAAGACAGAGGAAGGAGGAATCTGAACCAGCCAATAAGAGGTGCCTCAGGCTTTTGAATTTGGGGTTTATTTTAATCCAAGTGTGGTAAAGGAAACTGGCTAGAGTCTGACAATATCGGGAGAAAGATAAAATAAATTAGGAACTTACATTATTTCAGCATTCACTGAGCTCCTGCTCTGTGGTATGGAGTTTAGAAATGAACACAGTTGACTCCTGTTTTGAGAAAGCTAGAAGAGAGTGATGGCAAGTCTATAACCAGGTGTGATGCAGGGCAGAACATGATGACGTACTTTAAGGGAAAATGTAAGTAAAACAGTGTTGAGTACACAGAGAGATCTCATCCAGAAGTTTCTGTAAAAGGTAGAGTGCAACCTGGCTCTTCGTGTCTGGTTTCTACAAGCAGAGTTGGGGAGGAGGGAATTGTAAGAGAAAGGAGCCAAGGGGAGGTGGGCACAGCTCCAGGAATAGCAGAGCTGGCCCATTTGGTAATCTTGTTGCTAAAATTGAACTGGTGAAAAGACTTGGAGAAAATAATACTGGGGCGCCTGGGTGGTTCAGT
Organism: Helogale parvula; assembly: GCA_004023845.1. Classification (NCBI taxonomy): domain Eukaryota; kingdom Metazoa; phylum Chordata; class Mammalia; order Carnivora; family Herpestidae; genus Helogale; species Helogale parvula. Next base: position 10,293 of record PJEM01019995.1, read on the forward strand.
CAGTTAAGCATCCAACTTTGGCTCAGGTCATGATCTCGTGGTTCACGAGTTCGAGCCCCATGCTGGGCTCTGTGCCGACAGCTCACCACCTGGAGCCTACTTAAGATTCCTTGTCTCCCTCTCTCTCTCTCTGCCCCTTCCTCGTTTGTTCATTCTCTCTCTCTCTGCCCCTTCCTCGTTTGTTCTCTGTCTCTCTCTGTCACAAAAATAAATAAATATTAAAAAAAGAAAGAAATGCTCAATGCATTTTAGGAAATGCTTTAAAAGACATCAGCCTCTTACAAAAATATATGACTTATAAAGAGCTAAGGAAATGCCTTTTTTTTTTTTGAAAGATGGGTATATAATGAAATTGTGGCCAAAGAGAGCCAGGTGACTTATAAATATCAGATCTGAAACAAGACTAAAAATTTAATCTCTTTGCTTTACTGCCATTATTCTAGTTTCTATGGTAACATGGATACCTTTGGCTTTTTTTAAAAACTTAGACTTGGCTTATGGGAAAGCTGGTAATTTCTTAGCATTTTATATTGGGGAATTTTTATTAGGAGTTAGAGCTTCTGGTGGAGTTTTTAGTTAGGTGAATAGTAATTATCTGTGAGACCTAGTTTTTCCAAGCTGGAAAGATCCTGGTCAGAAATAGAAAACCGTTTCAAAAACTTTCCATTACCGGTGGGTTCAGTTCTGTCACGTGTGAAATAGTACTCCTGGCGTTGCATTTCGTTTTACTGGAGGTAGTTAACAGTATCAGGAAGGAGTAATTCGTATATATAAACTAGGTAAATAAGAAAACTGGGCCAAAGACAGTTTTGCCTCTCCTTACTTTTGATAGAACTAACCCTAGAGAAAAATTCTTTCACTTTGTTTCCCCTATTCTTTACTTCTAATGGGATGTAGTTCATAGACCCTATAGGTTTTTTTTTTAATGTTTTATATATTTTTGAGAGAGAGAGAGAGAGTGTGTGTGTGTGTGTGCGCGCGCGCGCGCGTGCACGAGAGAGAGAGAGAGGGAGAGAGAGAGAGAGAACACACACAGGAGGGTCAGAGAGCAAGGGAGATACAGAATCCAGACAGGCTCCAGGCTCTGAGCTAGCTGCCAGCACAGAGCCCAGTGCAGGGCTTGAACATGTGAACTGTGAGATAGTGACCTGAGCCAAAGTTGGATGCTTAACCAACTGAGCCACCCAGGTGCCCCTCATAGATCCTATTGTTAAGATACTCCCCTTGATGCCAGATGGCCAGACATGTCTTCCTCCGTGATCCAAATGTGCCCAGTTAACACAGAAAGTAGACTGTGTTGGGATGCCCCCAGTAATTGAGAGACCACTGGTATTGAGAGCATAGTCTCTGGAATTGGACAGTGCTCCCCAACAGCTGGCTTGATATTGGGCAGGGGATCCAAGTTCTTTGAGGATTTGTCCTTGTCTGTAAAATGGCCCTCAAGAACACCCACTTCGTTACTTAATCCTTTTATGGATTAAGTGAGGTGTATTTGTAAAATGCTCACACATTTCCTGGCATTAACAAAAAAGCCACTTAAAGATAGCTTTAAAAAGCAAAAAAGAAAAGTTGCCAGAGTTTGAGGGATGGATAGAAATGTCATCTTTTCCTAGAAGCCAGTCTCATCCTGAGCAATTGCCCTACTTCACTGTGCAGAAAAGTTACTATTTAACAGACAGACTTTGGAGAATCTAATACGCTCACTTCTTTCCCCCTAGGTATACATCAATCAAGTCTGCAAGGATGTCCTCTCTGGTCCCCTGGACTCTGCTGTGCAGCTGGCTGGACTGAGATTGTTAACAAACATGACCGTTACAAATGACCACCAGCACATGCTTAACAGTTACATTCCAGACCTGTTCCGTGTGTTGCTCACAGGAAATGGAAGTACCAAGGTATGAATGAAGCAGTTATGACTCGAAAGTGTAAAGAGCTGTTGATTGCATCAAGCTTATTAAGACTGGAATTGAAACTTTATTTTTTTTATTTTTTTAATGTTTATTTTTGAGCGAGAGCGAGAGAGAGAGAGCAAGCAGGTAAGAGGCAGAGAGAGAGGCAGACACAGAATCCAAAGCAGGCTCCGGGCTCCAAGCTGTCAGCCCAAAGCCTGACACAGGGCTGGAACCCATGAGCTTCACAATCATGACCTGAGCCCAAGTTGGACATTGAACCGACTTAGCCACCCAGACACCCCTGGAATTGAAAGTTTATTAAAAGGCCTTTCATGGACCCAAGAAAGTTAATCATGTTTATCCCTAAATATTAAGTTTTAAAATTAATTTGTGAAAATCTGTTATTTCACTTATCCATCAATTGGCATTTGTTTGCTTTTCTGAAAATCAGTTTACCTTTTACTGCAGTGATGTAGCTGGCTCCGGCCCCCCACCAAGAATACTTATACAATGAATTAGACAATGAATCCTAATTGAGTGAAAGGAGTCTCTGAGTTAATGCTGGCTAGTGAAGTTTTTGCGTTGCCTGGTATTAGAAACATTTTTTTGATTTAGACATTATTTGCTGAAAAATCTTTTTAAAACCACTTTTAAATTAGTAATGGAGGGCTCGGTGCTCGATTTTGACCAGTTGTATAGATGATAGGAGGCAACAGAGACTGACCTGAATTAAGTAGGATCTCAGGAAACACCCCATGAAAGTAACTGGAGTAAACCCTTCATATTAGTGGGCATTTTTCTCAAGTGCCATTCTTTAAGAAATAGCATAAAAACAGAAGGTAGACTAATCAAAGGTTCTGGTTAGTTGGGTTGATCATTCATCAGCGTCTTAATATGTTGGTCAGTGTTCTCTGGCACAGTTGAGAGAAAACCAGGAGCATTTTAGAAGGACTAAACGTGAAGCTATACCCCAAATATTCAACATCACTGAAGTTATTTCTGAGGTTATCAAATGTGATGAGGAGAGCCTCACTACAGTCCTTTTAAAATTTGTTCCAGACTTTCCACACTAGCAGTAGCCAGACTTCTTTGGATCTGGTCTAAGATAGACCCAAAGGCACTGAACATTAAATGTAATAATCTACTTTGCAATATTTTTGCAATATGCTCCATCCATATGCAATTTCCAAAACATATGCACCCATCCACCTCTCTCCCCCCAGTGGAGCCGGGTAACCTCCAGCCTCTGAGCTGCCATGGAAACCCTTCTCTGTACCTGACAGAATCGCAAATACAGAACAGATCTCTCCTCTCCCTCAGTCTGCGGTTGCTTTACCCAAAACCTCAGGAGAAACGCTGAGATTCCAGCCAGGCGAGTCTCGCCTTGGGGCTCTATGGATCGGTCTCAGACATGGTCTGTGTGTTGATATATTTTGCAACTTTTTAGAAGGTGACTCACACCACGATAGTATGTTTGTGCTATTTTTGTTTTGTTTTTTTCCATTCCATTGCCTAGTACAGCATTTCTGGGATAGAAAATTTGCTTTTTTGGTCTGTTTGGGAATCTGACCCCAGTTATAACATCATTTCTCCATAAAAAGTGAATGCAGAGTTCCAACTTGCAAATGAACTGCTAATGGACAGTAATCCATTTGTGAGAAAATGAACCTGTTTTCAATATTTTCTTAGTAAATAACCACCAAAATGAAAACTTATTTTTAGAAATCTTTTATTTTTAACTTTTTTCTCATTTATGTTTTAGAGAGCACAAGAGTGTGGGAGAGGGACAGGGTGGGGGAGAGAGACAGAGACAGAGAGAGAGAAAGAGAGACAATGAATCTTAAGCAACCTCCACGGACCCTAATGCAGGGCATGACCTGAGCCAAGATCAAGAGTCGGGTACTCAACTTAAGCCACCTAGGCGCCCCTGCAAATCTTATTTTTAATAAGAGATCTCACCATCCTATAGTAATCTATTAGGTATAACAATGATTGCTAACCAAATATAAATAATGGATAATAATATAATAATAGTAGTAACAATATAATAATTGTTAAACCTGCAGTAAGAGCAAAGAAAACTAATGGCTTAAGAGAAATGTCATGGAGTCACCACAAGATGGCACATGCGATAAGAGAAAGAGAGAACTTTTTTTTTAATATAACACTATTTTTTTAACATATGCAATTATTTTCCGTCATTTACAATACAGTAGTTACAATGACACTCCAAACAGAAAAGCAAAGTAAAAAATCAAAACCCCCACTTCTATTTCATGTAATTAGACTTATACAGAAATTAACAGGTTAAGTACCAACTAGTTAATCACCTAATTTCACAGCTATCT
>PJEM01019996.1:0-14532 GCA_004023845.1 Helogale parvula
AAGCTCTGAGCTGTCAGCATAGAGCCCACTGTGGGGCTCCAACCTACAAACCATGAGATCATAACATGAGCTGAAGTCGGATGCCTAACAGACTGAGCCACCCAGCCATCCCCCAAAAAGACACTCTTAACTAAAAACAGGACACACATTGTGAGAAAATATTTCTGAATTATGTATGTGATAAATCTTACAGCTAGAATATATTTTTAAAACATTAAAAGCTCAGCAATAATGAAATGAAAAACTCCAGTTTTAAAATGTGCTAAATCTTCAGACTGATTCTTCACTAATGAAGATGGCATTGAACACATAAGAAGATATTCAGCATCACCCCCACCATTAGGATTATGCAAACCAGAAATACACTGTGATACCATAACAGACATGTCAGAATGGACTAAACTTAAAAATACAAGCCATTCCAAGTATGGGGGAGGACACAGACCAACTGGAACTTTAACACATTGTTGATCGAAACAAAACTATACAGTCATTTTGGAAAGTAGTTGGGCAATTTCTTAATGTTAAATACTCCTACCATGTGACCTAACTATTCCACATCTAGATATCTGCCCAAGAGGTAAGAAAGCATATATTCATACAAAAACGTATGCACAGGGGCGCCTATGGGGCTCAGTCAGTTAAGCATCCAATTTCTCCTCAGGTCATGATCTCACAGTTTGTGAGTCCGAGCCCCGCATCGGGCTCTGTGCTCACAGCTCAGAGCCTGAAGCCTGCTTCAGATTTTATGTCTCCCTCTGTTTCTGCCCTTCCCTTGTTCATGCTGTCTCTCTCTGTCTCCCAAAAATAAACAAACATTAAAAAGTTATTTAAAAATATTTTTCCTTCCCTTTATGTGCTCAGGGTTTTTTCCCTATGGTGTTGCTGATATTTCCTAAGTGAACTCCTGAGCTATCCCAGACCTCTTTTTGTTGATGGACAGATGTCTAATTGTAGATCTTTGTGGGAGAACAGAGTCTGGGCCTCCTGCTTCACCATCTTGGTGATGCCACTTCAACTTTAAGTATGCTGAGTGCAAGGAAATCACGGACAAAAAAATTAAAATCAGGAAGATGCAAACAAATAAGGAGTATCAATTAAAATACAGAAATTATTAAAACACACACACAGATAGAAATTCTGGAGTTGGCAGTACAATAGCTGAAATGGAAAAAATCCACTAGAGGGATGAGCAGGCAGAAGAAAGAATCCATGAACTTAAAATTAGAACAGATAGAAGCTTACCTAATCTGAAGAGCAGAAAGAGAAAGCAGGGCACAGAGGGAAATTTGAAGATATAAATGCTTATATTCAGAAAGAACACAGATCTCAAATCAATACAGTAACCCTCATTTTGTGATTCTGGAAAAAGAGCAAACTAAAACCAAAGGTAGACGGGAGGAATAGATACCAAAGACTAAAGTCAAGGTAGATGAGAGAAAATGGAAAACAATACAGGACTCAGTGGAGGCAAAGGTCAGCTATTGGAAAGGATCAGCAAAATGGACAAGCTTTAACTAAATGTACTAAGAAAATAGATCTGATGCAAATAACTAAAATCATCAGTGAAAATGGACACATTACCAACATTACAAGAGACAAAAAGTATTTTTAGAAAAAATCTGAAAATATACAACCTACATGAGATGGATAAATTTTGAGAAACAAGTTTTGATAAAACTTGTAGCTGGTATATAGTTTAAAAACTTTAAGAGCTCAGCAATAATGAAATAAGAAACCCCAATTTTAAAATGTGCTAAATCTGTGGACTGATTCTCCACTAATGAAGGTATCAGGATGGCATTGAGAACATAAGATATTCAGCATCACCCCCACCATTAGGATTATGCCAACCAGAAATACACTGAGATACCATTACATGTATGTCAGAACGACTAAAATTACAAATACAAACCATTCCAAGTGTGGATGAGGACAGAGACCAACTGGAACTTTCACACACTGTTGGTTGAAACATAAAACTATATGGTCATTTTGGAAAGTAGTTGGGAAATTTCTTAATGTTAAATATACCTAGTAGTGATCTAACTATTCCACATCTAGATATTTACCAAAGAGGTGAGAAAGCATATGTTCATACAAAAACGTGTGCACAGGGGACACCTGGGTGGCTCAGTCAGTTTAGCATCCTACATCCCCTCAGGTCATGATTTCCCAGTTCGTGGGTTCGAGCCCCACATGGGGCTCTGTGCTGACAGCTCAGAGCCTGGAGCCTGCTTCCGATTCTGTGTCTCCCTCTCTCTCCACCCCTCCCCTGCTCAGGCTCTGCTTCTCGGTCTCTCAAAAAATAAATAGACGTTAAAAATGTAAATAAAAGAAGGAACATATGCAGTTGAAACAAGACCATACACCACAAACCTACAGCTAACGTTACACTTATTATATAACGAAAGTCATTACTACCATTACAAAAAATTGGAAGCTTTTCCTCTAAGACCAGGAACGAGACAAGGATGTTCACTCACCACTTCTATTCCGTGTAGTCCCGGAGGTCCAATTTAGGGCAACCAGGCAAAACAACAAAATAAAAGGCATCCAAATCAGGAAAGAAGTAAAGCAGTCGCTATTTGAAGATGATAGAATTCTGTACATAGAAAGTTCCAAAGATTTGACCAAAAACCTTTTAGAACTAATGAATAATTTCAGTAAAGTAGCAGGACAGAAAATCAACATGTAACATTCAGTTGCATTGCTATACACGGAGGATAAAACATCTGTTAAAAAAAAATCTAGAGACTATTGAATGCTGAAAATGAACTGAGAGTTGGGGGGGGGGGGAAAGAGGTGGTGGTGATGGTGGAGGGCACTTAAGGGGAAGAGCACTGGGTGTTATATGGAAAACAATTTGACAATAAAATATTATGGAAAAAAATGTAGAAAAGAAAGAAAACTATCCCATTCACAATAGCATCAAAAATAATAAAATAGTAATAAATTTGATCAAGGAAATGAAAGATCTGTACAACAAAATCTACAAACTTTTGCTAAAAAATGTCAGAGATGATGCAAAGGGGAAGGCATCCCATTGTTCATGTATCAGAAGACTTAATACTGTTAAAATGTCCGTACTGCCCAAAGCTATTTATGGATCCAATACAATCTCCATCCAAATACCAATGGCATTCTTCACAGAAATAAAAAAAAGAAAATTCTAAAATCTGTATGGAACCACAAAAAAGGGACAACCAACTCTTGTCATCCTCTGCCCTTCCTCCCCCCCCCCCCCCCTTGACTAAGCCACGATGTTTGTGATGGATCAGGACGTGGTGACCTTCAAGGACGTGGCCATGGATTCACCCAGGAGGAGTGGGCCCTGCTGGACCCTTCTCAGAGAGCCCTGTACAGAGATGTGATGCGCGAGAACCGCAGGAACCTGGCCGCGCCCGGTGAGTCTGACATCATCCCTGCGTTTATGTCATGAGTCCCGTAAACATCTTTCATTTATTTATTGAAAAAACATAAGACACAAATCATATCTTAAAATGCATAACTCAGGGGGTTTTCTTATGTTCACAGTGTTGTGAAATAATCATGCCCTAATTGCACAATGCTTTTGGACTCAGAATAAACCCTGTAATCATTAGGTGATCGTTCCCCATGCGTCTTTGCCCAGAGCCCTTGGTTACCATTAATGTGATTGAGGTCTTGCTAGATTTGCCTGCCCTAGACATTGTGGATAAGTGGAATCATTTTCCTGGCTCCTAGCTTGTCCCTGGTTTTGTGAAGGGATCAGCTTTTGGGGTTCCCTATTCCATCACTTTCACTGGCATTGCCTCTCAGGTCTTTATAACATACCCCATGTTCCTAGGTCTCTACTGGGGATTGAGAATCACATGAAGAAGACAGACATGATTCCCAACCTCAGAGAGCTTGTATGCTAGTGCTTTCCCTATGAACTGAGGGTCTCTTCCTCTCCATGACTTTATAATTCACCGTGGACAGAAGCTTTGGGGCTTTTGAAGTTTGTATTTCAACTTGGCCTTGCACTACTCAGACCACTTATCCCCAGTCACCTGGGTATTGACTGAGGATGCTTGAATTTTTTTTCTCGTGAAAGAGTTTCTATACTTAATAGAATTTAGGCATAATCCTACTCTTCAATTCACACCTGTTCGTCTTCAGAATCATTGGTTTCAGTTTCATAGTGAGGTGTCTTGTCTCCTGCACAGTCCCCCTATTTCATGTCTTTTCTTCATATGCAGGGAATCAAGCTGATAAACCTAGTCTGATCTTCTGATTTGAACAAGAAGGTAATGACAGAAGAGAGAAGAATTCTCCCAGATACCTGTGTAGGTGAACACCAAGTAGAGGAGTCTGACCTGACTGTCCACAAGAGGATACGTGAAGCCCTATGAATGCGCGGACAGTGGAAAAGTCTTCATTCCTTAGATTCATCCCTTAGACTGCACGTGAGAATTCCCCCTGGAGAAAACCCTGACGAACGTCAGTGTTTTCGTGTCTTCCACACTAGGTGTATCCTCAAAAGGCACAAGACAGTTCATATTGGAGACAATCATTAGCAGTACAATCAATGCAGGAAGGCTTCCAGCATACGGTCCTCCCTTACCATGCACCACAGAATTCACACGGCGGAGAAACTTCATGAGCACCCCGATTGTGGGGAAGCCTTCTGATGCATTCCTATCTGACACATCTAATGAGAACGCAGAGTGGAGAAAACCCCTAGGAATGTAATGAGTGTGGAAACCTTTTCTGCCACAGTTTTTCCTCCCACTGAACAAGATAGTACAGAATAAGTAGGTATGAAAGCAAAAACTAGAAGAGGTCATCCCTTGATCACTTATCCCTCCAACACAAGAAAACGAACATGGGATGTGTCATTTACCTGTCGCTGCATGAAAAATTACCCCCAACACTTAATGGCTTTTCCCCCCTCAATGTTTATCCATTTATTTTGAGAGACACACACAAAGCATGAGCAGGGGAGGGTCAGAGAGAGAGGGAGACACAGAATCGGAAGCAGGCTCTAGGCTCAGGGCTGTCAGCACAGAGCCCAACTTGGGGCTCAAACTCATGAACCGTGAGATCAGGACTTGAGCGGAAGTTGGACACTTAACCACTGAGCCACCCAGGCTTCCCAACACTTAGTGGCTTAAAACAAGAAGCCCATCACTAACAAAAGTTAACTCAAAATGGATTCAAGAATTGAATATAAGTACCGAATTATAAAACTCCTACAAGAAAACAGAAATTTACAATAGGGAACCAATCTAGTCCAGGGGTGGATGAATGGATAGAGAAAACATGACATAGATCCAGCAATTGATCAATAGATAATAGAAAAGAATATTATTCAGCCATTTTGAAAACGAAATCTTGGTGGCTCAGCTGGTTAGGCATCCGAGTCTTGATTTCAGCTTAGGCCATGATCTCGCAGTTCGTGGATTCACTCAAGCCCCAGATCTGGCTCTGGGATGACAGTGCAGACCCTGCTTGGGATTCTTTCTCTCCCACCTCTCTGCCGCTCCCCTGTTCAAGTTCTCACTCAAAAATAAACTTTAAAATTTTTTTTAAAAATCTTTCCACTTGTGACAACATAGACGGACTTTGAGTGCATTATGCTAAACGAAATAAGTCAGACAGAGAAAGTAAAATACCATATGGTCTCAAGAAGGGTGAAGGAAGGGTGAATACTGGGGGTCAAAAGGTACACACTCCCACTTATAAAATAAGTCACAGGATGAAATGCCCAGCATGGTGACTGTAGTTAACAATACTGTATTATGTATTTGAAAGTTGCTAAGAAGAAATCTTCTCACCACAAGAAAAAAAAAGTGTAACTGTGTGGTATTGGATTTTTTTTTAAGTTTATTTAAAGACAGAGCGAGAGATGGGGTGACTGGGTAACTCAGTTGTTTAAGTGTCTGACTTCGGCTCAGGTCACGATCTTGCGGTTTGTGAGGTTGACCCCATGTAGAGCTCTGTGCTGACAGCTCAAAGCCTGGAGCCTGCTTTGGATTCTGTGTCTCCCTCTCTCTCTGCCTGTCCCCCATCTCTCCCTCCCCCAACTCTCTCTCCCTGAAAAATAAACATTAAAAAAAATTTTAGGAGAGAGAAAGTGTGAGTGGGGGAGGGGCAGAGAGAGAGGAAGAGCCATGATGTATTCTGAGTGACATTTTTAATGTTGTAGACATTTTTCATGTATTAAATGTAAATTGAGATTTTTAAAACAATAAAGATTAGCGAGTATTTCACAGAAACAGTTATTTGACCTTTACAAACCCCTGAGTTCAGCAGCACAAGCCTAGTGTGTGGATCCCAGAGCAGTTAGGAAGGATCCCGTCCTCTCCCGGGTTCACACATGGACCGCCCTCCCACATTGACCCAGTACTGACCCAGTGGGGTTGTGCTAGGTCCCGTCTTTCCCTAAAGAAGGAAAAAAAACACCTCAAGGCAACCTTGCTACTGGAGTTTTTGACAACACCCCTCACGACCTTGTAACAGGAGAGCACTTAGACTGCATGTCTAAGCATGTGTTACCATGTATGGGAGACAAAGAAGTAAAAAATATATAAAAACCCATGCGACATGGTGTTCGGGGCTCAGTGCTTTGGGTGCGAACCCAACTGAGCAGGGCTGGCAGGAGTGAAGTTGCTTCCCGGAAAGAAAAGCCTTGGTGTCAGGGTTCTGGGCGAGAATCCTGCTCCGGGCTTCTCCAGGCCTGGCCAATCCTAATCACGCTGCAAGACGCACACCGCTTTCCTTAAAAACACAATCAAAGGCACCAAAGCTGTGACCACTGCCTTCACAACTTCAGATACACGGATTACCGCTTAATACTGAAGGCAAAAACCAAACCCCTTTTTTTCGAACAAGCACAGATCTGGTTCGCTTTGCCGGCTTTACCACACAGCACTGGGAAGCAGCTCCTCATGGGGCCATCCCAAGAGTTAACAGGGTGCAAAGGCAGTCTTCAACCAAGAAGGAGGGAAGGAAGGAGAGACCCTCTCTCTTACCTCAGGCAGCTGAAGGGGGAGCAAGGGAGGGGTCACCCCGCAAGAGACTCTCCAGTTTAACCTGAGACACAAGGGGGTAAAAGGAACCCACAGGCGGGTGGGAATCTTAGTCAGTATCTGTGCTGGTGGAGGCGCCCCAGAGAATTTGGCACAAGGGCAGTGGGTATCCAGGGACAGTGAGGGGCCAGGGGCAACATCACTAGGGTGGAGAGCCCAGAAGCCCACCTACCCCGGCGGGAGAGGGTTCTCGGAGAATCCTCTACTCTCACTTCACATCTTCGGTGCGCCACCCTCACAGCGCTTACCTCCTGGTCGGCCAGCCTGTTCTCCAAAATTCTTCTTCCTTCCAAAAACTGCCCCAAACCTGGGTATATGTCCTCCCGCACTTAGGTAAACTGCGTCCACTGCTGTTACCGACCCAGATCAGAGGGAGGGATCCGAAGTTATCATCTAGCACCACCTGATTTTAACTGTGATCAACGTCACATGATCTGTTTTAAGGGTTCTCAGCCTGGACGGACATCGGAATCACTTGGAGAGTTCACAGCTCCTGGCGGCTGGGTCCAGTCCCGGCATTTCTCCTCTGCCGATGCGGGATACAGCCTGGTCTTCAGGAGATTTGCAAATCCACTAACAAGCAGTCAAGGAGGAGAACCCACTCCTCTAGGTGTTTGGGGACTGTGGTCCTGGACCTTGACCTGTGTGAAACGCACCTGGGGTGGTTTGAATGCTCTGGGCGCCTGACCAAGTGTATCACAAGGGCTGTGGGCGGGGCCAGGACAGCAGAACTTATTTTGTAAGAACTCCAAGCGTTTTAACCGCAAGAGGAAGGACTTTTCTCTCATGTCGGGGCTGCTCAGACTTGGCAGCACCTTAGAATTACCTGGTAAAATTGGAAAGGACTGGTGTCTGGACCCCAGGCAGGACCAGCCGTACCTGGAGATAAAGGGAAGGGGGTGTGGAAAGCAGCAGGACTTTGAAATTTACGTAGGTGACTTAAATTTGCAACTAATTGTTCCAACCACCGCATTGAGGTTGGAGAACAGTGAATTCACGGCAATCAGTGAAAAAAGAACCACTGAAATTACTTTCTGGATCACCTGGTGTGGTAGCGCCTTGAGATCAGTGACTTCAGGGATGGACGGCATGAAGCACGAGGAATTCAATCAAGAATGTGAAACGATGTGATTGGCTTTTAAGAGTACAGGACAGCGTCAGGAAGAGAATAACAATTCTGCCTAGGCATTATCTCTCCGTGCTCTGGAGGAAAAAGGGGTATCAGAAACACTCTAATAGACTCATTTATATTTGTGATTTTTAGTATTTAAGTTTGTGTATTTATTTTGAGGGGGGGGAGAGTGCAAGTAGGGAAGGGGCAGAGATCAGAGGTGGAGAGAGAAAGAGAGAGAGAGAGAGAGAGAGAGAGAATCCCAAGCAGGCTCCATATCACCAACACAGAGCCTGATGCAGGGCTTGAACTCACAAACTGCGAGATCATGACCTGAGCCGAAGTCAGACGCCTAACTGACTGAGCCACCCAGGCGCCCCCGTGATGTTTAATATTTTACACATTGTGATGCGAACAGAGAACCAAGCTGTAATCCTTGCCCGCTCCCCAGAGCACCCACTGTTCCAAGAGCACCACAGATTAATCTTGCCAATTTATTTATTTCCAAGGAAGTGCATAGCGTAGACTCTCCAGTGCATGATTCAACATTAGATTTGTAAGATCCATCCCTACCTCCCGTCAGCTCATTTTTGTGGATTCCTGTTGCCGTATGAAGATACACTGGCTGCAGAAACCACAGAATCTATTCATTCTCCCGCTGATGACTATGTATGAGGGGGAAATGCTATTATGAACTAGGACCTGACCACATCATGTCCGCTGTGGACTTCTGTGGACCAGGGAAAGGGCAATCACATGTAGAAATTCAGGAGACCCTGCCCAGCTGATCTACTCACTAGCTGTACGTGATCGGATTGCTTCACTGCCGTAAGAGCACGTGGTATTGCTTTTTCATTTTGGCTCATCTGTCATGTGTATTATCAGCTTTTCCTGCAAGCTAAGAGGTTTTTTTCACCTTTTCTGGTTTGTTTCCGACATTATTAAGGTATGAATGACAAATTAAGGTTGTATAGAATTAAGGTCTACAACATGATCATCTGCTATATACATTGTGAAATGGTTAGCCCAGTAATTAATATATCCATCACCTCACTGAGTTATCATGTCCTTGGTAACACTTGAGATCCACTCTCCAAGCAAATGTCAATATTTTTAAGGTTTATTTATTTCTGAGAGAGAGATAGACAGAGACAAGCAGGGGAGGGACAGAGAGAAAGAGAGACACAGAATCCAAAGCAGGCTCCAGCCTCTGAGCTGTCAGCACGGAGCCTGACGCGGGGTTCAAGCTCGTGAACTGCGAGATCGTGACCCGAGCCAAAGTCGGACGCCCAACCAGTTGCGCCTCCCAGGTGCCCCTAAGCAAATTTCAAGTGCACAATACATAATTATTAATTATAATCACCATGGTGTACATTAGGGCTCCAGAATTTATTCATCTTATGACTGAAAGATTGTACCTTTTAATCAAATCTTCCCTTTCCTTCCACAACCCAGCCTCTGATAAACTTGACTGTATTCTGTGTTCTTGTATGTTTGACTTGTTTTTTGAGATTCCACATAAAAGTGAGATCTTGTAGTATTTGTCTTTCTGTGTCCAGTTTGTTTCACTTAGTATAATGTTCTCCAGCCTTATCCATGTTGTTGTAAATAGGACTTATTTCTCATGGGTGAATAATATTCATAAATATGTATACATACATAGACATAATAATCACATTTTCTTTAGTCATCAGTTAATGGACACTTGTTTTGTCTGCATACCTTGGCTATTCAATAAGGCTGCAGTGAATATGGGAGTTCAGATATCACTTCCAGATAGTGATTTCAGGGGCCCCCTGGGAGGCTCAGTCGGTTAAGCATCCGACTCTTGATTTCAGCTCAGGTCATGATCTCATGGTTTGTGAGATACACCCCTGCATCAGGCTGTGCACTGACAGCACAGAGCCTGCTTGGGATTCTCTCTCACTCTCTTTGCCCCTCCCCTGCCCTCTTGCTCTCTCAAACATTTTATTTTAGGACAAGACTATCCTTTCCCTACTGGCCATTCTTAGTGACTTCTGCTGAAAATTAGTTGACTCTATGTATGGATTTATTTTGGGGCTCTCTGCTCTGTTCTATTGGTGTATCGGTTTTTATGCCAGTACCATATTGCTTTGAACAAAATAAGTTTTTTCAATATAATTTGAACTCAGAAGGTGTGATGCCTTCAGCTTTGTTTTGTTTTGCTTTTTTCCCAGAATTGCTTTAGTTATTGGGGGCATTTTGTCTTTTGTTTTTTTGTGGGTTTTTTTATTTTTTTATGTTTTTTTCATTTATTCTCGAGAGACAGAGAGAGACAGCACAAGCAGGGGAGGGGCAGAGAGAGAGGGAAACACAGAATCCGAAGACAGGCTCCAGGCTCTGAGCTGTCAGCACAGAGCCTGATGTGGGGCTTGAACCCACAATTGTGAGATCATGACCTGAGCCGAAGCTGGACACTCAACCGACTGAGACACCCAGGCACCCCTATTGGGGGAATTTTGTAGTTCCATATGAATTTTAAAATTGTTTTTTCTATCCGTGAAAATGCCATTGGAATTTTGATAGAAACTGCACTGAATCTGTAGATGGCTTTGGGAAGAATGAGCATTTTAATAACAATCTCATAATCTATGAACACAGGATATCTTTCCATTTATGTTTGTCTTCTTCCATTTCTTTCTGTGGTTTATACTTTTCAGTATTACAGATCCTTCACCTCTTTGAAGTAAGAAAACATGAAATGCAACAAACCAAGCTGGCATGAGCTGAGCCTGCGGTGTGGCAGAGTGAGACGGAGGGGGTTGAACCAAAGCAGTGAAAATCAGAGAGAAACTGTGGCCATGCAGAGTCCAGAAGTGACCAGGAGAGAAAGACAGAGCTGAGGTCAGGGAGGAGAGAGCCAAGGATCGGGGAGAGAAGCATGGCCTAGCCAAAGAGCTTCCAGAAGCGACAGCACATTGCACTCGGGTTGGATTTAGGGTGGGCTGTAAATTCAATGCTGGTGATCTTCTAGGAAGAGAAGACACAGAGTCATGGAGGAATGGAGGCCCCATGAAAGATGCAGAGATTGGAGCAACACTACCACAGCTAGAGACTGTAGGCACCGCCAGGAGCTGGAAGAGGCAGGGGACGATTCCCTGCTGTTGATACACTGTGAATTGACTGTAGGGCTCCCCATTTATTCCCACTCAAACTATCAAAAGCTAATAGTACATTTTCTTTAAAATTCTAATTACCATGTGGCTTATCATAACTTTCCAGGTCCCCAGTTATCAATCTGAACACTATATATATATATATAACCAACTTTATTTGGTAATCAGTGACCAGTTCACATGCACATTAACTGTCTGGAGATTTTTGTGAGTGGCGACAGGGACCTAGGTAACCAACATACAGAGCTGGTCTGATGAATCTTCATCCTCGTTATGTATTCTGGACCGCCACAGACGGATACAGGATAGAACATTCCTCATTCCTTTGGCCCAGGCAGCTTTGTTGAGCCTGGTGTCAATGCTCAGAGCTAGAGGTCTCATCTTCACGGCAAATGTCTGCATCTTCCTGAGCGCCCAAGGGGCACACTTTTTGAGACGCCCCCTCCACAGATGCGCTTGTGAATGTTGATGGCGTGTTCTCTGGACATGACCTCGTTGATGGCAGAACGGCCCTTCCTGCCAGCTTCTTTGTGGGAGCGGTTCCGCCAGGCCCCGTTGGGAGGGAACACCCTCATTTTTCAATGCAACTCCCCAGAATCATAACCTACATCTTGGAACCAGTCAGGAATAATCAAAATGCATGGAGGAGGAAACCCAACTAAAATTAAGATAAAACAAGTTAACAGAATATAAAAATAGGAAAGGCTCAATGAGGGAAGAAATCAGCTGTTAGTGGGACTTGAGTAGATTATGTCCAGACACAGATACATGCAGAATACAAATGGAGGCGGGAAGGGCAGGTATGGGCCACTGGGTGGCTCAGTTGGTTAAGTATCCAACTTTGACTCAGGTCATGATCTCATGGTTTGTGAATTCGAGCCCCACATTGGGCTCTGACAGCTCAGAACCTGGACCCTGCTTCAGATTCTGTCTCCCTCTCTCTCTGCCCCTTCCCTGCTCACACTTTATCTCTCTCAAAAATCAATATTAAAAAAAATTTTTAATGAGGGGGGCAATCTTGCCCTGACACCCCCACACCCACGCCTACAGTGCTCTCCTTCGAGGTGGCCTCAAACACCCAGGCCACCACTCTCACACCTCCCAGAACTCCAGATCTGGCAGGTAAGACCTTCTGAACCCCTGTGCCTGGATCTTACTGGACTAGGGAGGACCTTTGGTGTCCTCCTACCCCAGGACTTCGGAGAAGCAGATTAGCTCATCCTGAAGAGTCAGACCTGCCCCCATCCTGTGCTGGAATGAGTCTCATCCATTAAATCCAGAGGCACAGGCATAGCTGTCCGCCTCCACTCACTCTCTACCCTTTTGTTTTCCTATCTTTGACCCTCTGAAATCAGGCTTCCTTCCCCACCTCTGCCTAAACTACTCTATCCAAAGTATAAGGAAGTCCAGAAAATGCCGGATCCTTCTTTTCCTTCCTGACCCTAGTGAGAGGGTCTCCCCCTCTGACTTCTGCAACGCGACAACTTTATTCCACCCACCAAGTATTTGTTCGTCACAAATAATTACAATGTTTGTTGATCGAATACACTGTTCATAAATAAGATGAAGTGTTTATTGAGAAATTCCAGTGAGTCCTATGCTGTGAGGCAGACACGCTTCATTCAGGGCAAACTTTCTCTTCTCTCCTATCACATGAAAGCCAATCTCTTTCTTACCCACAAAACCACCTACTCTTTCCCATCTCTGTCTTAAGTGCCATTTCAATATAACAAAGCATGATGGCATAGAGCAAGAAACAAAGACTGATGTCCCAAGAGAAAGTGAAACATGTGTCTCATGGGCAAGTCCCTCCAAGGGCCACCTTCCCCTCCTTCTCCTCTAGTTGTCAGGACGTCCCTCTTGGCTTCTGGCTCTCTCTGCCTCCCTGGCAAGACTGTCTGCCCGCAAGGCCTCAGCCAGTCTGTCTCTTGCTTTCCTCACTTTCTGAGTCTGTCTCCAGATATCTCTGGGCGTTATTGGTTGTCTGCAGGCGGATGGCGGGAGACAGAAACCCACTCCCGGGACCATCCCTGCCCAACCAGAAGATGGTGCTGGGCAGAGCTCAGGTCTGCCGGGGAGAGACCCAGCACCCCCCAAGTTACCGCGTGCAACTTCTTGTAAGATGTTGGTAACGTCCAAAGGACTTAAAACCTCTCCATCGCAGCTGCAGGCCTGGAGGCCTTGCAGTCTCCTGTATGCACAGATTTGCTGGGGCTTCTCCAAGGTTCTTTCCCATTCACTGAACCTGGTCTTGTTGCCAGGATGCGACGTTATCCTCGTGACCGGCTTCTCAAAAATGCAGCTCGTCCGCCTTATAGGAAGTGCAGCTATTTCACGACGCCTCTGCTTGGTCTTGGCTAAATGGACTTGTCTTTTCTTCTCTAGACTCTGGGTCATCATGTTTCTTTTGAGCTTCCCCTTTGAGAACAAAATGAAACATGAAATTTGAATAAAATGCGGAATGAAGACCACCAACTTCTACCCTCCTCTCTCCACGGAGAAATGTGCCTCTAATTGCACTGTTGTGTCACTGTCATCCCGAGGGTTAAGACTCGGATGTCTGGACCTCAGGCCAAGTAGGTCTGGGGTGGGACCAAGAATCTGCATTTCTGTGGGTTCCCGGGTGATGTTGATGCTGTGCGGGAGAATAGTTCCTGGGATGCAGTCGAGCAGATTGGAGTCAAGTACAGAAAGCTTGAGGTCATTACCCAGTGCTGACTCCAGACCCCTTTCCCTCCACCATCTTCCCTGGAGCATGTTCCTGTCTTCCCACCCCCGTCAGTGTCAGTCACACACACGCAGCCCCCCTCAACCCACCGTCATTTGGACCCAGGGATCACAGGGTTCTTAGTAGCCCAAGACTTCAGGTTGGCAGTATCTCTTTACTGGGATCTAGGACACACAACAGCCTGGTTCTCCTAGCTCTGGGGTCTCATCCTCAATGAGATCACGTCCCTCCCAACCCTTACCTACTCACTCACTCTCAATTGCACACTCAAATCCCATCTTCACTCAACTGTCCTCTTGTTCATGAATAAATAGCCACCAGAAACACCATATTCCCATCATGCATTTCCTTTTTTTTTCTTTTTTCTTTTTTTCTTTTTTTCACAAAGACCTCCATTGTAAAACCATTTTTCAAGGTTCTGGCATAGAACATTCTCCATGCTCCTCCCTGTTAATGTCACCTCCTCTTTCTGACTTAACACCACAATTGATGCTTCTTAGA
>PJEM01019997.1:0-14534 GCA_004023845.1 Helogale parvula
TCTAGAACCAGGGTCAGGAAACCAGGCTCTAGAACCAGGATCAGAAACCAGGGTCTAGAGCCAGGGTCAGGAAACCAGGATCTAGAACCAGGGTCAGGAAACCAGGCTCTAGAGCCAGGATCAGAAACCAGGGTCTAGAGCCAGGGTCAGGAAACCAGGATCTAGAACCAGGGTCCAGAGCCAGGGTCAGGAAACCAGGGTCTAGAACCAGGATCAGAAACCAGGGTCTAGAGCCAGGGTCAGGAAACCAGGCTCTAGAATACCCATTGTTGAGCAGTACGTGGAGGTGCTTAAATTCAATTGTTGTGTCTCTTCTCTGAAACAAGAACCATTACAAACTAGACTTGGAATTTACAGAAGAGTCGCTCCATCCACCTTCGCATTCAAAGACGTGGACAGTGGAAGGCAAACCTGCCCAGGGCACTCACCTGTACGCCTAGAAGTGAATTTCCAGGCCCCTCGTTGGAGGCTTTGCCTACGTGGGTGCTGCTGTGGACAAAAGTCGTGCCGCGTCTCTACAGCCTGTGCGGAGGGAATACAGACCCCAAGTCGGGTTGCCTGGCCCCATTGGAATGTGGTTTAAAAGCGCCCGTTTCCCCCTTCCAGGACCACGGGATATCTTGGTTATGAAAACAGGGACTATCTGAGAAGATACGTTAATAAATAACGCGTCATATATGGGATTAAAGAAATGGAGTCAAGGTTTATACAGACTTGGCTTTTATTTCCAATTCAGGAACTTATAGGGGCGCCTCGGTGGCTCAGTCGGTTGAGCGTCCAACTTCAGCTCAGGTCATGATCTCACAGTTCGTGGGTTCGAGCCCATGAGTTCGAGCCCTGCATTGGGCTCTGTGCTGACAGCAGGGAGCCTGCTTCAGCTCCAGATCCTGTCTCCCTCGCTCTCTGCCTCTCTCCTGCTCTTGTACTCTCTCTCTCTTTCAAAAGTAACTAAAAAGAGAGAGAAGAAAACATTAAAAAAGAAAGACGCTTATAAATCTGTGACCTTAAAACACTGTAAGCCTCAATTTTCTCAACTGTAAACTGGCTATTCTCTTACACTAGTTTCTCCTCTGCTTGTTGTCAGGAGTAAGTGAGAGGCAGACGTGAACTTCCCCCGTGCCTGTCACAAGCCCGTGCCTGATAAGTGTAGTGATGGTACACCTGTCGCTCATGTGCAGCGCACAGCAGGTGTCCGCACATGCTTATTCTCGCGCGTTCGTCAGCAAGAAAACACTCACAGAGAGGGCCAAAGCCCCCACCTCCGCTGGCTTCCTGAGAAGCTTACACATGAAAGCTTGTTTGTTTTCCTGGAGATATTTTTGCATTTATAATTCATGAATGGATGCAATGATCCAACCTGCATTTTCCATTAGGAAGCCAGAATCTAACATGACTCTGCTGTTTGTGTGATGCCCAGGACACCTCGGGACCACATCACAATGAGACTAGCCTGGCATCCGGAATCATCATCAGCTCAGGTGAACTCGCTGCCAACCCAGACCTCGTCTGGGGTTAACAGAGGTTTTCATTTTTTTTTTTAATGTTTTATTTATTTTTGATACAGAGAGAGACAGAGCATGAGAAGGGGAGGGGCAGAGAGAGAAGGAGACACAGAACCGGAAGCAGGCTCCAGGCTCTGAGCTAGCTGTCAGCACAGAGCCTGACGCGGGGCTCGAACCCACGAACGTGAGATCATGACCTGAGCCAAAGTCGGAGGCTTAACCAACTGAGCCACCCAGGCGCCCCCCCCCCCAAAAAAAAACAGAGGTTTTCAGAGAAGGGGAGAGGAGCCCCGTGGTTTCTCTTTGTTTGGTGCTTGTTGTTTGGAGCCCGGAGGACCCAGGGAGAGATAATGGCCCGAGGAAGGCTAGGGTATCCCTTTGTTATGGCTTATTTTAAGCCACTTTAAGAGGCCTTTTATTGTTCTGTTTGCTCCCAGCACTTCAAAGCTGGAGGGCTTTTCTTAGGGACAGAAGAGGAGGTTACCGAGTCCTAAGCAGCTGGAGAGAGTTGGTGAGTGCACAGCTCAGGGATTGCTTATGGGGAAGCAGCTAAAGGAGGGAGGAAAGAAGAAAAAAAGAAACAATTTGGTTTTGTACTTCCAGTAAGAGATGTTATCTAATATTTGAGTTGCAAAGACTCGGTAAAGAAGCAGATGGTTAGCACTTCTGGAAATGAAGCATCTCACACTTTCACGTGCAAAACAGTCAGTTGGGAGGCTCCTTTCCAAGGCCACTCCTGGACCCCCAGGAGGGGAATGGATGTGTGGATGTTTAGCTCGGTCTGTTAGGAATCCGCATTTTACTCTGAATACCCTGGGAAGGAGGTACGCGGGTGGAGGGTATGGGGGGGGGCTGACACCATTGGAGAGAATTCAGGGTCCTGGGGCCCCACTGTTGCCTGGCCAAAGGCAGCTGGTAATTTTCTGAATTACTTTGCTCTGGGCTCCTAACCCCCTGTGGCTCTCTGGGAAATTCTCAGAAACTCTCACCCCGGTTAATGGGAGATTGAACAAAGGAGGATAAAGAAAGGAGCCCTTTTATCCCTCCAGAAAAAGTCACTCCAAGCATCCGGCCCACTGGTTAGCTGAAGTCAGGCACGGGGTGCTGAGCGCTGGGCAGGAGAAAACGGAATCGGTGCCCACAGGTAAAGGACTCAGGGCGCCGGCCTCAGGATCCCTGGGAACGAATTAGGCCTGTGAGCCTGTGGAGTCCCCAGATGAAAATGCATCTCCCCACAGCAGTCCTCCACAGGATCATCTGCCCAAAGGGTCCAGGACCTTGCCTGGAGCATCAGGTGGGGGTGCACAGCGCGAGTTCCCATAAGCAACAGGAGCTCCAAGTGTCAGGACCAACTGGAAAGATTCAGGGTGTATGAAAACAAAAGCAGAGATGGGCTGTGCTCCCATGGAGGAAAGATACAGCCCTGCGTAGACATGACAAGGTTATATTTACATACGGGTTGCACCACAAACTTCGTCATCACAGTTATAAATAACTTGAAGTGGTCCACATGACGCGTTGATACCATTTTCAATTCCCTACTCACCAGGGCAAGGGTGAGACTCTTCTGTGACAAGTGGGGCGGGGCCACGTGTGTCCCAAGTGTTTTACTGAGCCCACGTGCTGTCTGTCAAGGAAAGGAGTCTATGATAGAATTGTCTGGAAGGTGTCAGGGCTAAGCTCCCTGTGGCAAGATTTCTCTTTGTTCATTACAAATCTGTGGATTTGGCCTCTCTGGCAAAGAGGATCATTCAAAATTAGTGTTTCCGGGACAGGTTCTGGGACCCCAGGTTCAGGGTCACAGGATTCCACGGGTCCCCTATGGCTCTTACAATCCACAGGTGGCATAGAAGCGAAAAGGCACACAAATGCCCCCGTTTACGCAGCAGGATGAAAGACGGATGTCTGAAAACTTGACATAAGAAAATATTAAATGTTAAAAAAAAAATCCATACATACCAGTCACAAAATAATCGCCTCTCCAGAGAACACCACAGAGAGGAAAAGAAGAAAGAAAGAAAGTGCTTTGGCGTGTCCGCAAGAATCAAAAGACAAATCGCCTAACTTGTCCTTGAAGTCTATAAACTACAAGAGGAAATTGCAGTACCGCTAGAGAAAAAAGACCCCTTGTCAATAAATAGCGAGTCTCACTGAAGGAGAAAATAAACATGGAGAAGTGTGACTTCCATGTACTGAGCCTCAAGAAGTCACACGTGGTACGGCCAGCGGTGACTAGACCCCCGAGAGTCAGGGGCCGCTCCTCAGAAAAACCCAAACAGCACCATGTCACCGACAGGAGCAAGACCTGGGGTTCCAAGGAAGCAGAGAAGGGAGCAGAGGAGAGAACCTTTTACTTTCTTTCTTTCTTTTTCTTTTCCAGTTTTCTTTTCTCTTTATAGGCAATGGTTTGGAAACCTCAGAGTCCCCATCAATAAAAGGTGATAGGTAGGGATCATCACATGACAAACACAGTTTGAATGAAGCTAGGAAATCCAAAGCAGGCTCCGGGCTCCGAGCTGCCAGCACAGAGCCTGACGTGGGACTCGAACTCACGAGTGGTGAGATCATGGCCTGAGCTGAAGTCGGGCACCCATCTGACTGAGCCACTCAGGCACCCCATAGCTCTAGCTTGAAAATAGGCAAAGAGCTTCATTTTGCAGAACCTCTGATCTCTTCTTTACATTATAATGTTAGCACATAGCAGAAAGTCGATAACTGGTATGACTTAAATATGAAATCATATTTTACTGCAAGGGAGAAAAGGTATTTTCCTCCAAGAACATTTAATATCAATCTCAAAGCAGTAATTAGCATGGTACTTACAGCTGAGATGTTGTAGGAACACCCACTAAAGGTAAGACCAGGAGAGGGTGTGCATTATCACCACCCCTCTTCAACATTGTCCTAGACATCTAAGCCAATGCATTAAGAAATGCAAGACACATAATTTACAAAAGAAAAAATGCTAATTATTAGGAGGCTCTAATTACTCAGAAACCCCAAGATAACCAAATGGAATTAGAATTGAGACTAAAGGAAAGAGTTGGACAAGGCATATCTGATAAAGAACTGGTATCCAACATATACAAAGAACTCTTAAAACTCAACAATAAGAAAGCAAACAATCTGATGAAAAAAATGCATCAAAGACCTTAACAGACATCTCGCCAGAAAAGACATACACAGATGACAAGTTAAGTGTATAAAACTATGCTCTCCGTCTTATGTCATTAGAGAACACAACTTAAAACCACAGTGACTTACCACTCGGCACCCGTGAGACCGGCCACCATCCAGAGCACTGACAGCACCACGTGCTGACCAGGATGTGGAGCAACAAGAACGCCCTTCACTGCCGGTGGGAACCCAACGGGGCGCAGCCCCTTGGGAAGACAGTCCGACAGCTTCTTAAGAGCTAAACATATTCTTCCCACACACTGTGCTCTGTGGTGCTGTCCATACAAAACCGTGCCCACGGAACTTTCTAGAGGGCTTGTTTATAATTGCCCAAACTTGGAAGCGATCACCATATCCTTCAGCAGGTGAATGGATAATTATCTGTGGCGCCTCCAGACAGGGGAACTGTACTCAGTGCTAAAAAGAAATGGGTAATCAAACCATGAAAAGACAGGGAGAAAACTTAAATTTGTATTGAAAAGTGGAGGAAGACCATCTGAAAAGAGCACAAACTACATAATACAGCCGTATCACATTCTAGAAAAGGCGACAGAGGATTCGGGACAGAGTTTAGTGGTGGTCAGGGACTGCGGGAGGGGAACAGGAAGGCAGCGGAACTGTTCTGTACGGTATGTAGTGGCAGCCACATGTCGCCGGGGCTGTGCCCCAACCCAGAGGACGAACGATACCAAGAGTGAACTCTAATGCGAAGTATGGGCTTTGGGTGATGAGAACACGTCCGTGTGGGACCCGCACTGACAGCAGCTGAGCCTCACCGGTGACGGAGGAGGCCAGGTCTGTGTTGGGGCGGGGGGTGTAAGAGAACTCCGGATTTTCTCTTCAGCATTTCTGGGACCCTAAAGGTGCTCTAAAAAAAAGTCTTTTTTAAAGCAGCTTGTGAGATGTAATTAAATAAATGTGAGCAGATTATTAACCTCCTTTTTTTTTTTTTTTAGTATTTAAAATTTTTTTCAAGTCTGTTTATTTTGAAAGAGACAGAATGTGAGAGGCAGAAGGATGGGGGAGGGGGGTGAGAATCCCAACCAGGCTCGGTGCTGTTAGAGCAGAGCCTGACCTGGGTCTCAAATCCACAGCACCGTGAGACTATGACCTGAGCTGAAATCAAGAACGGGGTGCTCAACCAACTGGGCCACCCAGGCACCCCCTTCCTTATTGTTTAAAAAATTTTGTTTATTGTAAGTGCTTTCTACCCCCAACCTGGGGCTCAAGCTCAGGATCCCCGGACCAAGAGTCACTTCTTCTTCTGCTGAGACAGCCAAGTGCCCCTATTAACCTCATTATTATTATTTTTTTAATGTTTATTTTCGACAGAGAGGCAGACTGAGTGCAAGCAGGGGAGGGGCAGAGAGAGCGGGAGACACAGAATTGGAAGCAGCTCCAGGCTCTGAACTGTCAGCACAGAGCCCGTTGAGGGGCTTGAACCCACAAACCATGAGATCATGACCTGAGCTAAAGTCAGACCCTTAACTGACTGAGCCCCCCAGGTGCCCCTATTAACCTCATTATTAATGGCAATACCAGTAAGAGAAAGAGCCACTGTGTGTCTGTGTGTATATATAACTGTGTACATTATGTATATATGTACAAGTATAGATGTGGCATATGTCCAAGAATAAACTTATCCAAAAATGTGAGACTCCATTCAAGAAAAACAAAAGTAGACCATAAAAGACATCTAAAGAAAAAAATCTGGATGGGGCACCTGGGTGGTTCAGTCAGTTGAGTGTCTGACTTTGGCTCAGGTCATGATCTCATGGTTCATGGATCTGAGCCCCACATGGGGCTCTGTGCTGACAGCTCAGAGCCTGCAGCCTGCTTCTGATTCTGTGTCTTCCTCTCTCTCTCTCTGTCCCTCCCCTGCTCCTGCTCTGTCTGTGTTTCTCTCAAAAATGAATAAAAACATTAAAAGATAATAAAAAAAACTGGAGAGATTTGGAGAAAGTTGTCAGGTTCTTGGAGGATAAACTTATCAGAGTTGCAAACATGAGATTTTTAGCCCAAATTAACTGCAGGTTTAGTGAAAGTCCACTAACTTTTTATTGGATCCTCTTAAATATTGAAAGATAATTCCAAAGATAATCTGAAGAAAACAAATAGGTAGAAGGTGTAATCATTTCTTTTAAAAAGGAATAATGATGCGGCCTTTAACACATATTATAAACCTACAGTAATTAAAACATAAACACACCTAAATAAGGGAACCTGTTCAGACAGGAGACACAGAAGGCTTCACCTGAAAATGGTGATATAATAAGT
The DNA here is from genome assembly GCA_004023845.1 of Helogale parvula. Taxonomy (NCBI): domain Eukaryota; kingdom Metazoa; phylum Chordata; class Mammalia; order Carnivora; family Herpestidae; genus Helogale; species Helogale parvula. Next base: position 6,957 of record PJEM01019997.1, read on the forward strand.
TAGTGGGGAACGAATCATTTACTAAATAGTCCTGAGAACATGATTGGCTGTGGGAAATCAAGTAGCCACGTCTTGGTTAAGGAGATTATAGGGAACACATACCACAACTTTTATTTTTCCTGACCCTGCTGAAAACAGCTGACCAGTATCTAGTAGAAGCGGACTTAGGGTCTGGGTCCTGCCTGTGCTCATGGAGTCCTTCGACCGGGTTATCCAGGGAATCTCTTATCTCGTTCTCCGCCCGGCTTTCCACAGCTGCTCCTTTGTCATCTTGGGAACACCTTCTTGTTTTGCTTACTTTCTATCCGTTCTTACCGGCACGTAGCCACTGAAATACTGTGCAATGTTTTCCCTAAAACATATGCCTAATCAATGCGAAACCTTGAGGAGGAGACTTCCCTTAGCCCCCCCCTTACCTCTCTTGACTCGCGCGGCATTTTGGGTAATCCTCTCTGCCGACCTCAGCTTTGCTGGACAGACAGATTGAAAGCCGAACCCACAGTTGGTTTGACGTGGTAAGCCAAACCCAGTGAGCCGCCTAACATTTTTTTAAAGTAAAATTCAGCCTTATCTGATGCGGCCTAAAGTAAACTTTAATTAAGGTAACAAAGAGTTTTAAAACTTAAAAACTGTAATATATTTTCTTGTTCTCCAGTTAGGAGAAACTTTCTTGGTACAAACGCATGCAACAATTGGCAAATATGAAGATTGGTACTTTTAGAATCAGAAAAAGTTAAATTTGTAAAAAAAAAAAAAAAAAGCAGAAGTCTGCAGATGAACTTAGGTTATACCCATTTTATAGCCTAAAATTCTTTTCATACCTACAAAGAAAAATTAAAATAAAGACACTAAGCATTCAGGAAAGAATGTTAGAATAAACTTCTGGAAAGCAAACATGAGAAAATAGTAGGAAGGAAATCATGAATACAGATGTATATGTTAATAAATTAAGGGAAACGTTTGACCAATACCTCTTTCATTGAGAAAAATTAACACAGAATGCTACACCACATTCATACCACAGAGGCAGGAATCCTGCCCATTATTTTGGGCCATTACATCCTCAAGACCTTAGAAAATGCCTAGAATTTAGTAGGTCCTTCATAAATAACTTCTGAAGAAATGAAAATAGATATGCCACTTGAGAAATAAAACAAAAAGATTAAAGAAAATATAATTATACAAAATTAAGAAGGAAAATATGGAGATGACATGACAGGGAGGGTAAAACTTAAAATATTTCCTCAAATTTGAAAACCTTCATGGAATTAGAAAAAAACTGTTTATCACAAGGAAGTCAGTAAGAAAAAAAAAATCCAAAACTAATATCCACAGGGAAATCGTGTCAATTATGCCCACATAAGAAAATAGGCTAGACAGGTCAACATGCGACTATTATTTTAAAAGTTTGAAAAGCCTCCAATATTCACGTGATATAAACTGTTCCAAAATACGTTTTGGAGTGTGTATGGGGGGAGGGGAGAATTCATGCTGTACATGTGACAAAGGATATATTTATGGCAATATAAATTAGCCGTCTCATAACTCATGTGTCAAATATTTTGACTACCATCAGATTCAAAGTTGTTGGGTTTTTAAAAAATTTTTAAATGTTTTATTTATTTTTGAGAGAGAGAGAGAGAGAGACAGCATGATCAGGGGAGGGTCAGAGAGAAAGGGAGACACAGAATCTGAAGCAGGCTCCAGGCTCTGAGCTGTCAGTATAGAGCCTGACGTGGGGTCGAACCCACGAACCGTGAGATCATGACCTGAGCCGAAGCTGGACGTTCAACCCACTGAGCCACTCAGGTGCCCCTAAAGTTGTTTTTTTTTTTCTTTTTTAATGTGTCAAGAGATGCATGAAGCGTGACGAGTGAAATAATAAACTTGGAGAGCACTGGCCATGGTATTAGCCAATCAGAGAAAAAAACAAAACAGGAAGTTCAGGACAGCAGTTGACATTTCTTGAAATCTTCCCATATTCTTCCTCATCCTTGTCTCACTCAAAGAATAAATGCAGTGAAAGAGGAGATGCAAATGCATTATCAACATACATTTTAAAAGCCAACACCACTAGAGACTTAGGAAATACTAATTTAAACAACAGGACGAAATGTGGAAACATGAAGAGAAAAGATAGTACTCAATATTGACCAGAGTGGTAGGAAATAGCATCATGTACAAGGCTCATTTAAGGTAAATTTGAACAACTTTTGTAGAGGGCATTTTGGCAGTATGAACCATGGGTCTTAAGCATTTTCTTATCTATTGACTCCCAAATTCCACATTTTGGAATAATGCCTTTTATCCAGTTACACCACCTCTTGGAATAAACAAAGGTGCAGCCAAAGGTGCACCAAAGATGTTCACTGTAGCATTGCTTATTATACTCAGGCATGGGATGGCGCCTGACATTTTCTTGATACAAATGTTTCAGAGTGTTTTCAATCATGTCTTCTCATTCAATTCTCAAAAATCTCTTGCTAGTACATTTCCTATGCCCATTTCAAAATTTCAAAAATGATAAATTAGGAACTTAATCAAAATCCAAGACTTCATTGGAGCAGGAGCTCAGTCCAGGTCTTCTGAGGTCTGGTCCTGTGTCCTTTCTACGTGATCACATGGTTCCTACTCTGCTAGGGTATTAGAGCCAAGTCTTAGAAAGCACCTGGTTCACATAAACTCTTAAGTTGGTTGAGTGACTTGGGCACACAGAAGTCAGCCCGGTGAACCAGTGACTGAACATGGCCATTCTCTTCTCTTCCAATACAGTATTCTTAGGACTGCATTGAGTGTTTCTCTCAGAACAAGGTATGGAATGATTTCAAGTAGTACCTGGGCCATGAGGAAAAGATCGGGGGTTAGCTAAGAGATAGTCAAGATCCTCCAGGTATTGTTTCTATATATTTCCAACTCTGTCACCACTCTTCTCTGCCTACACCATCCAAAGTTTCTCTTCCAAATGTCCACTGGGGCAGGGGTGTCCTCATGTTTGCCTCACAAAAAATCTTTTAACAGTTTGGCAGAAATACTCCATAGGAAATATGAGGTCAAGGATTGACAATTCCTTTGCACTAATGCGTCTTAAATTTCTTCATGTGTAAGACTCACCTGGAAGATTTGTGACAACTGCAGAATCCAGGGCTCGTTTGGTAATGGCTCTGGTCCAGTGGTTTTGGAGTGAACCCAGAGAGGTTCCAAACACTTGGCCTGGCTCAACCAGGGGCGAAACGTCCAAAGAGCCAGCTGAAGCAATGTTTCATACTTCCTATTAATTCTTGACTTGCAATTATAATTTTAAGCACCTCCCCTGAGCCTGATGCATACTTTGATCCAGCCTTTAGGACTATTTCTCCTGTGTCTTCAATGCATTTTAAAGCATTGTTCTGGTTGATACTTTTTTGAAGACCTAGACTTGGTTGATTTATTGATGCTGCCTCAAGTTCCCGTAACAGCTGACTTTACTATACTCTTTCCTTCATTTTGGTGTTTGGAGGAGAGATTGCATTATGTTCCTGTATCGACCATTAGCTCATGCCACGGACAATTCATTTATTCAACACATGTTGGATGGCAGCTCCCAGTGGTGCAGAAACTGTATCATAAGACTTAAACAGGCTTTCTTTGCAGGGGACGAAGTTTGATGTGTCTCTTGACCAGTATAGCCCCACCCACTCTTCTGGTGGCCATGGCCAGCTTCATGGGTATGTGACCAGAACAGACACATACAGATCTCCATGGAGGTCTTGCACTTGGTTTAATGCTCTGCTGTCATTGTCTTGAAATGCTTACTGACTTTTGAACAAGAGGCTCTGCTTTCACTTCCCGTGGGACCCAGCAGGCTAGCCGGTCCTGCTGCTCATATCTGGAAGGTTACACGTCAGACGTTCAAGAAGGGAAATTCCATCTGGGGCTCCTGGTGAAGCTCTGGTGGTAAATCCCTAGTGCTGCTCTGCCTGGGATGACATATATCGTGCCTTCGCTACACGCCAACCTTCTGGATGAAAGTAACAATTCTCTTGTTTTAGCGGTAATGAGTCCAAAGTCACTTATGTTTTGGTCAATCCTAATTGAAGACAGGATAAATAAGTCTTTGGAATGGAAAGACCTCAGGGGACAGATATGATGTCTAGCTCTTCCACTCCAAAACCACTGCTGTCTCTACTGTTTTAGCCCATGAAGGTCATAGATTCATTAGCAGACCAGTGCTGGAATAGAAGATACTGGCTGCATTCTCTGATTCCTTGGCTGCTAGGTAGAGCAGTCCACCCAGTGCAGCTGAAACAAAGAGCAGGAGCACCTCTTAAACCCAAAAGAAAGACAGGCAGCCCAGTCCTAAGAGGTTCTGGAATCAAGATTCAGGAATCAATCAGGGACCGAACCAGCAAGTCTAGTCTCCCCAACTCGGTCTGGGGAGCCACCTGCTGCTTCTTCCTTCTTTGATTTTTGCTATACACCATCTTTGTTTCTCCTTCTTTCTGAGGATTAGCCCTTTCTGTCTCACTGCACACGGCAGAAATGTGGCCCACTGAGACACAGCTTTTCATGACCTCCCAGCTCAAATGCCCTGCAACAATTACACAGAGCCTTGAGGTGCCAATTCTAAATTTCCAAGAGAGGAAATCAGACTGGTGCTTTGATCACGAGTTGCTCTCTGATCCTGGACATGCTGTGAGTGTGAGTCACAAGATCCATGACCCACTCGGAAGGGTTCATAGGCGCAGGCTCTGTGAGAAGGAAGTGGATAAGAAGTCTGTCCAGTGGATTCACCTGCTACCTGGGGTCACAAAGGAAGGGGGTGATCAATACGAAGTCTGGATAGCGGGAAGTCTTTGGGAGAGGGTGGACTATGGGTGGAGCTCACTGCCAGGTACAATTTACAAGTGATGTGTGGTTTTTGGTTGGGTGATGAGTTTACATGTGCTCACTTAGGTTGTACAGAGATCATGAATCAATGATACTGCATCATGAGCCTATAATTAGAATGAATAAGAATTAAGGTACATTAAGATGTACCTTGCTTTTTAATCCTGATGGTGGGTGCACAGGTGTTTGCCTTATTACTAGTTTCCAACCTGCTTATGGGTTTCAAATGCACACACACACGGCCCTGAAGTTAGCCAGTGCTATTAATTCCCCGGGGAAGGACCAATTGGAATTCCCTGAGAAGCTGAGGTCTGACCCAGCCATCTGGGGAGCAGCTCAGGGCTTCACTGAGCCGCCTCAGATGTCACTCTGCGAGACCTGCGGCAGTGACCAGCCAGCCTCCTTGGCAAGGCTCTTGCTCACTGTGCTTTAAATACGGCCCAGGAAGTGTTGGTAAAGAAGAAGTTGCTTGACTGAGGGAATCTGCCCTCCCCCACTCTCCCCTTGGTGGCCAGTGGTTCCTTTCTCCGGTGTCTTCCAGAGGAACGGCACATTCCTCACATTCATTTGTAAGACTCCTGTCCAGGATCAGGTTATCCTGACAAGTCCGTTGACACTTCCTTCACGGAACTCCTGTACCCTTGGTTGCATGCTTTCTGACGGACCAGGGGTGCTGTTACCCCAGGATGGCAACTGAATTCTCAGGAAGGAGCAATGGGGACACCAAAGATAGATGTCCGGTCTCTAGCTCCTCCCTCCTCTGTCCCTTGCTCCCCGACTCACATTTGAGCTGTATTCTGTGCCACAGAGTGAAATTGAGAAGGAAAGGTGCTGGAAAGGAAGAGAGGAAGGAAAGTCACAGGAGGCCAGAGGCTCCATCCCCTCAGTCAGCCTGTCATCCATTTGGAGAAGCCAGGACGATTCCTTCCTCCATCAATCACCCGCGTTGTGGCGTGATTTGGGGACACGAGAGGCAAGCGCTTCCTTCCTGAGAATGGCGGCTCCAGAAAGGGAGGGCAATTTGGGGACAAGAGCTGAGATGGGGTAGGGCAGGGGGAAGCCTCGGGCACTGCTGTCTGGCTGCTGATGGTGGAGGCCGCCCTCAATTTGCTTTTCATCCGTCTTCATGTTTCTTGGTCTTCACATCAGAGTGTAATAGCTAGTGGCCCCAAATATTGGCAGCTGCTGTCCTGCTTAGTTCTGGGGTGTCTGAGCCGCTGGTTCCTGCCCTCTCGCTCACCACGGAGTGGCTCCATGGACAAATTTCACACGGTGACAGTGCACGGGACACAGTGCTGGTGGGTTCCGCCCGAGGACAGGCAGGGCGAGCGAACTTTGCTCACAACCTGTCCCTGCATGTGCCCCTGGACAAATTACACAGGGCATCACCCTGCCTCCTGGGCTGTTCTTTATCCAAAGGCGACGCAGCCAGCAGACGGCTGTCATGGGTCTAGTATGCAACGGCCTCACAGCAGATGCTGGTAAGATTCCCACGCAGGCCCTGGGATGCCAGACGACCTGTGGGCCGAAGCACGAGCTCATTTCTAGGGAGGGATTCACAAAGCTCTGGCGGCCCCCAGTGTGGACCCTGGCTCCCTGATAATTTGGGAGGAAAGACTGCAAATCGTACGTCACAATGCTGCTTTGGAAAGTCCCATGACCTCAGAAAGCAGCACACTTCATGGGAACCATTGCAGCTCTCAGCAGCTGACCCCACAGAGGTCTGATGGTAGCCGGACACGATCCCAAGACAGCATTCTAATATTGAAACAGAAATGGAATGGAAAAGGTGGACAGCAGGCGACATTTTTCATTTTCCTTGGAGTCTTAGCAAGAGATCTAGTAATATGTCCTTAAGAGAAAGTAGCTGATTGGCCGAGCACGTAAATAACTGACTTTGCCACTGTAGTATTTCTGATGTGCACGGCAATCGAAGACCTGGACCGCCCTCCCGTACCTCTGCCTGTAGATCAGTGTGTTTCCCGTTGAGAATACAGTGCTTCCGATATGTATCATTCGGGAAGCTCTAGATCTTCCAAAGGGCTACCTAGAACACGGATTACTTAAGATCCTTGACTTCTTTCTGGAAATCTTATTCTGAAATGAGTGAGTGGGTTTCCATTTTTTTTTCACAGTTAATTCTTCTCATTGATTCGTTCCCCAAACGGAGGAGCTAATTGCCTGTCCGTTGAAAGGCAGGCATTATAAAATGGTGGTTTCTGTAATGTGGATGATAATCTTGCTTCTTGGACCAGAATCCCACCCCAGATTGTGGAAGGTGCCACGGAGAGTGAACGTCCTCCGCGGGGCTCCAGGACCAGCCTGCCTTCTCCTCCTGTGAGTTACCCCGGGAGCTGGGAGTCTGGGCGGATGGAGGGAGGGCTCCCCTCGCAGGGAGGCACAGGGTCCACTCTCTTTAATGATCCAACAAGAATAAGCATGCGGTCCAAGGTAGGAGAAAAAATGGGCATCTCATGGACGCAGAAGAAGTTGTCAAGAAAAGCTATTCTCTGTGGCAAATTCCAATCTACGGAAGACACCTTTTTCCTCGTTCCCGGGGGTTAGATGATCCTCTGCAGCTGAGAAGCAGCCGTTGGGTTGGTGAGGTCACTAATGTGACCTCACAAAGAATCACCGCCATGGAGAGACTGGAGTAAAAGAGGTGGAGAGGTCTGGGGCTCCTTTGGTAGGCTTTGCATATTTCCCAATTTC
>PJEM01019998.1:0-14525 GCA_004023845.1 Helogale parvula
AATAATGTTCCATTCCATATACTGCATCCGTATACATTCCATATGCTACATCTCAATTTATTCATCAGCTGATGGATACTTGGGCAGTTTCCATAATGTGGCTGTTGTAGAAAATGCTGCTGTAAACATCAGGGTGCATGTATCCCTTGAGTATTATTTTTGTATTCTTTGGGTAAATACCTCATAGTGAAATTGCTGGTTGTAAAGTAGTTCTATTTTTAATAATTTGAGCACCTCCATAACTGTCTGCACCAGTTTGCATTCCTACCAGCGATGCTCGAGGTTCCTCTTTCCCCACATGCTTGGCAACACCTGTTTTTCATCATTCATCGATTTTAGTCAGTCTGACAGATGTGATGTGTTATCGTTGATTTGAATTGTGTTCCCAGGATGATCAGTGTTGTTGAGCATCTTTTCCTGTGTCTGTTGGCTGTATGTCTTCTTTGGGAAAATGTCTATGTCTTCTGCCCATTTCTCGTTTTGGGGTTTGGTATAACTTTATTTTGCATACAAACCCTTTATCAGATGTCATTTGCAAATATCATCATTCTGTAGGTTGCATTTTAGTTTTGTTGATTGTTTTCTTTGTGACAGAATCTTTTTATATTTATGAAGTCCCATTATTTTTGCTTGTGTTTTCCTTAAGTCAGGAGACATATCTACAAAGAAGTTGGTACGGCCGATGTCAAATAAGTTACTGCCTGTGTTTTCTTCTGGGGGTCTTATGGTTTCAGGTTTCACACATAGGTCTTTATCCATGTGGAATTTATTTTTGTGTATATTGAAAGAAAGAAGGGTGTTTTTGTTTTGCATATTGTTGACTATTTTCCCCAAACTATATGTCAAGGAGACCTTAAGAAAAAAAAAATTTTTTTTTGAGAGGGAGACAGAGCATGCAGAGGAGGGGCGGGGGGGGGGGGAACCCCAAGCACTGCACTGCACTGTCAGTGCAGAGCCTGATGCAGGGTTCCTACTCATGAACCCTGGGTTTATGACCTAGCCTAATCCAAGAGTCAGACACTTAGGTGACTGAGCCACTCCTGTGCCCCAAGACAGTCTTTTTTCCCAGTGGATATTCTTTCCTGTTTTGTTGAGGATTAATGACCATATAGGTGTGAGTTCATTTCTGGGTTTCCATTATGATGGTCTGTGTGTGCGTGTGTTTGCCAGTACCATAACCTTTCTGATCACTCTAGCTTTGTAATGTAACCTGATGTCTACAGTTTGTAATGTAACCTAAAGTCTTCAACTTTGTTTTTCTTTATGATTGTTTTGGCTGTTTGGGGTCTTTTGTGGATCCATACAGATTTTGGGATTATTTGTTCTAGTTCTGTGACAAATGTTTTATTAGTTTGATAGGGATTTCATTAAATGTGTAGGTTTTTTCAAGTAGTGTAGACATGTTAACAGTATTTGTTCTTCCCATCCATGAACATGAAATGTATTTACATTGCTTTGTGTACTCTTCCATTTCTTTCATCAGTGTTTCATAAAGCCTTTAGAGGACAGGTCTTTCACCACTTTGGCTGGGTTTATTCCTAGTATCTTATGGTATTTGGTGCACTTGTCAACGGGATTGATTCCTTAATTCCTCTTTCTGTTAATTCATGATTGGTCTATAGAAATGCAACCGATTTCTGTACATTGATTTTTATATATGGTCCCTTGCTGAATTTGTATATCAATTCTAGAAATTTTTATGGGAGTCTTTCATGTTTTTTGTATAGAGCATCATGTCGTTTACAAATAGCAAAAGTTCTACTTCTTCCTTGCTGATTTAGATGCGTTTTATTTCTTCTTCTTGTCTGATTGCTGTGGCTGGGACCTCCAGTAGTATGTGAAATTACAGTGCCCAGAGGGCACATCCCTGTCTTTTCCTGAGCTTAGGAGGAAAAGCTTTCACTGTTTCCCCGTTGCGGATGACATTAGCTGTGTTTTTTTTTCACAGATGACCTTTTTTATCCACAGGTATACTGAGTCCCAGTCTACTTTGCTGAGGGTTTTATCATGAATGGATGAGACATTGTGTCACATGCTTTTTCTGCATCCTTTTAAAGCATCACATGGTTCTTACTCTTTCTTCTGTGAATGTGGTGCATCATGTTGATTGATCTGTGAGTGTGGAACCACGCTTGCAGCCCGGGAATAGATCCCACTTGATTATCGTAAATGATTCTATTAAGTATTGTTGAATTAAATTTGCTAGTATTTTACTGAGAATTTCTGCATACACGTTCATCAGGGTATTGGCCTGCAATGTTATTTAAAATTTTTTTCAAACATATTTTTAAATGTCTATTTATTCACTTAGAGAACACAAGAATTAAGGAGGGGCCTCGAGAGGGGAGAGAGAGAATCCCGAATAGGCTTTGCACTGTCAACACGGGGTCCAACGTGGGGCTCGAACCCATGAGCCATGAGATAATGACCTAATTCAAAATTAAGAGTTGGATACTCAACTGAGCGAGCCACCCAGGTGCCCCTAAAGTTTTCATTTTCAGTGGAGTCTTTATCTGGTTTTGGTATCAGGATAATGCTGGTCTCATAGAATTAATTTGGAAGTTTTCCTTGCTTTATAGTTTTTGGAATAGTCTGAGAAGAATATGTATCCCTCTTCCTTAAATGATTAGTAGAATTCATCAGTGAAGCCATCAGGCCCTGAAGTTTTGTATTGTGGGAGATATTTTTTGTATCACTAATTCAATTTCTTTCCGGTTTCAGATGTTCTATATCTCCCTGTTTCAGTTTTGGTCGTTTATGTGTTTCTAGGAATTTCTCCATTTCTCTGAGTGGCCAATTTGTTTGCATATAGTTTTTCATAATGTTCTCTTCTAACTATATTTCTGTGGTGTTGGTTGTTATTTCCCCTCTCTTATTTGTGATTTTATTTATTTGAGTCCTTTCTCCTTTTTAATAAGTCTTGGTAGGAAGGTATCAATGTTATTATTTTTAAAGAACCGGATCCTGGTTTCATTGGTTTGGTCCAGTGTTTTTTTTAGGTTCCACATCACTTATTTTTTCTGTAATCTTTAGTATTTCCTTCCTTCTGTTGGCTTTAGGCTTGGATTGCTCTTTTTCTCATTCCTTTAGTAGTATGTTTGGGTTGTTTGAGTATTTTCTTGCTTTTTTTAATTTAAAAAATGTTTAATGTTTATTTATCCATGAGACACAGACAGGAAGGGGAAGCGCAGAGAGAGAAGGAGACACAGGATCTGAAGCAGGCTCCAGGATCTGAGCGGTATGCACAGAGCCTGACACGGGGCTTGAATCCATGAACCGTGAGATCATGACCTGAGCCAAAGCCAGCCGCTGAACCAGCTGAGCCACCCAGGTGACCCAACCAAAAATCTTGTAAAGTTTGTACTGAGTTTCCACATCCGTTCAACTGTTTTCTCATTATTTATGTCAGATCATTCGGTACATTATCACAATCTATATCCAGAAGAGATATGGTATTATTATTATTATTATTATTTTTTTTTTTTTTTTTTTTTTTTTTTTTGCAAAGGCAAAGGGCTTTACTACGAATTTAGACCCAGCCAGCCTAAACTCGGGCTCACAGACTTCAACAACACACTGGATCCACGTGGAGCGAGCCCCGAACATGGCGGGGCAGGGCCTTTTATGAGTTTGGGAAGGGTGAATTACAGGAAATTGTGACACAGGTACAGGGGTCCAATCATTATAGCATCACATCATTGACAGTACCTTTAACCAATTACAGAGTGGACCCAGAACCCTTAGGTAGGGCGTGACTAGGACCCTCAGGTAGGGTGTGACTAGTGTTAACCGCCATCTTTAGGCCCACCCCCAGAAATGTTAATGGTGTTAGCTGGCCTTCAAGGTCAGAGGGGAAACCTGAATCAGATCTGCATCCTTACATTCCCCCCTCTATCTTATAACTGACCCAATCCTGGGTCAGCTATATTACCATTGTTCTGGTTTAAGGCTACATGCTCTTAAGACCATTAACAGAATAGCATTTACCTGCTCTTTGACAAATGCTGTGATCTTATTTATGATAGAAGAGCCAAATGTTAAAAGTATATCAATTTTGATTTTGGCTCCTTGTTCTTCTCTCTTGTGGGGGCCGTGAACCACAGCTAGACTATCCTGTACAATTCCTGAGTTATTGGCATAGAAGTAACATTGTTCCCCTAAAACCTAGCATAGTCCTTTTTGGTGTAAAGAGATTTTTTTTAACCCTATAAAGGGCAAAGGGAAGGATAGTTTAGCCAATTTCTGCCAGTCTCCGTGGTTAATTTGGTAAGGGTCTCTTTTAGGGTTTCTAATATCTGGTGCTGCCTGGTTTACAAGAGTAAGAATGACAGCCAGTTTCTTCAGGATCCTTGGGCATATAAGTGCAATATGCCTTTATGATCCTTTCTACATTACTAACCTTAGCCAAATTGGTGGGCCACCTAGTGGCCACCTGAGGACCCCTTATTAGAGTCTGGCGGTAGAGGCGTGGACTCCCCTTACCTTTTGCCACATTGAAATCTCATGCCCAGATTAGAGGCAATTAATACCGGAACATCCTATCAAGAACTTTTGCTGTTTCCCCAGCTTTCTGGGGCAACATTTGCCAGTCTGATGGCAAAGAGAAAGGACAGTTTATTTAACTGGACCGATGATTCCTCAGGCTTCTGCCGTGCTAGACCGGCCAGCTTCCGGGGTGTGGCTGGAGCAGGGCTGGAGATCTGTAGAGCCAAAGTCTTTTCGAAGATCAGTTCAAGCCGATTGACTGGATCTGGATCACCTCACCAGTTTGAGGGTTTTTGCTGAGTTGGTCCACTTAACTCCAGGGAGATACCTGAAACTTTAATAGGGGCTGAACTTTTTGTTGAGTTGAGTATCTGTGAATTCCACCTTTAAGTCTTTTGTAAAGGCGTGACCCCCATTTTAAATATCCTCACAGACTAACAAGCCTGAGATCCAACAACAAGTATTTAAAAACACTTAGAACTAGAATTACATTCACAGTAGTGCATTGCTGAAACAGTTTTTCTCTCTAAAAAAACCTCCATTACCAGAGATAGCCAAATCGAGACTAATGCATTGGTGGAACGAGTCCATTCTTAACAACCCTGGCCTAATTATTTACATAAGCTCAGCAAGAATAAAGATTGTTCATGAGGACTTTATAAGGCTTGCTTTGCTGGGTCTTTTCATAAGGAATCTCCAGGTTGGACTTTTAGTGGCCACTCTGGGCCAGATGCCAAGCCAAGCCAGCACTTTCCATCTGACAGGCCTGCAATACCTGTTCAATTGGGCCAATTCCTCTTCCCGAGGTTCCCAACATATACTGAAGTTCCTGCCCCCACCAGGAAGTGACCTTCTTTACTCACCTGGGGAGGCTGCTGGGAACTCTGTGAGCAAGGTGCCCAGCCAACATTTCCACGAGGCTTTATGGCTCCGTGTTCCATAAAGTCAACCTTAGTTCCTTAAAGCTGTCAGGTCATCTCAGAGCCTATGCATGACTCTCAAATAGGACATTCCAGTCAAAGCCTTGGCAAAATAACCAGTATTTCCAATGGTGTCCTACTATAAAATGAACAGATTCTTATTGAACTTATGCAAACAATTGTAATGGCCATGAAAGAAAGAATACTCACTGAGTTTTCGAATTTCAGGCGGTTTAAGTAGAGAGAAAAGTTGAATGCTGTAGACAAACAAATACTTTGACATTTTTGTATATCGTGGATATCTTAAGAGAAAGTTTCTTAATCTGGATAAGCAAACATTAAAGGAACAACAATGTTTCTAACAAGAGTCACAAAACTATAATTTTTATCAATTCACTTGGTCCCATGTTTCTCATTCTTGTTCAGCTTGAATGCAGCTTCTAGCTCTGGAAATTTCTACCCATTTTAGTATTAACCTAAAAGATGTCAAATACTGCAAAACTCCTTATTACAACTTCCCTCGAAGAAACTAAAGATCTGAGGAGTTCGTTATGATGTACTTTGACAAAGAAATTTAGTGACACTTAACATTTTGATTACTAAAGGTGTTAAGTAATGATCTTATACCCAAACATTAAAACTTTAGGGGCTGCACATATATTTGAGCAGTTGCAGCATTTAGCCGTACAATATAACCTATACAACAGTGCTTTTTAAGTAACTTGGCATCCTAAATGAAAGGGCCTAATTGGTCAAAAGACTTCTCTACCATTTGAATACTGGGAAATTTGTTAAAACCTTAGGAAATTACAAAGTACATCCTAAATAGAATCACAAATTGTTACAAATCTGAAAACTATATTTAACCAAAGTGGCAATAAAAGACCTTATTTGCCTTTGGGGTCCTTCAGCAAAACCTAACTTTTTAACCTCAGAGAAGTTTTAACTAAGCAATCAAAGACCTGATAAAGATAGGACCTAAAGCTTTTGTCTTCATAACAAAGGAGAAACCCTTCATTTACGTATTCTTTTTAACCAGGGTTTGAAGGTTTCATCTTCTGGCCATCCAGCATTGAAGGTCGGCCATTTGTTCCTGCAAAAAAGATCTAGGGGTTTGAAGTAGATTGCCCCATGTCCTCGTCAGTCAGAGTCACAACAAAAATTATACTTAGACAAACAGATGTACAGCAAACAGATGCACAGAGAGGTATACACAAGAGTCTCCAACAAAAACACTAGAGCCACGGAACTAATCTCTTTTCCAGGCATATGTGGGACTGCTACCTACCCGCCTGACCTTTTGCCTGATCCACCTTCAGGTGTGTGCGGGACTCACATACACCTGACAGATGTCTCACCTGAATCTTAACCTGTGCATTCTCTGGGGTCCCTGCAAGCGCCACGGGACTTGACCCTCTCTCAAACCTTATGCGAACGCGAGTGAGTGTCCTACCTACACCTGTATCTCAAACAGATGTCGCACTTGCCACTCTCCACGAATGTAAATAGGTAACGACGCTTGCCCATGGAATTCAAACACTTTGCCTTCCTCCCGAGGAGGACTTATACAAACAAAGCACACAGAAACATACCACACCATAAACAGATGCACAAAGAGACAGACACAAATTGGCTCCATGGCTAAGCCAAAGGCACCCAGCTTTCCCTTGCACCGCCAGTGTACGACCTGTTCCAGAGAGCCAACAGAATCCTGGCAAGAGGAGACTTACTTATCCCAGCCCCAGTTTCCCTTGCCAGCAGGCCGTTTTGACACCAGAGCCACGGAACTTGCCCTCACCTCACCCGTATATACTCTGGAGTCCGTCCAACAAGAGGAGACCTGACCCAGTCTTCCCCTGTACCTAAAGGAGTCACACTGCTGCCACCAGTGGGGACCCCCTGGACCAAGGGAGTCAAACTCCAATTTCCCCCCTTGGTCCCCTGGACTTCAATAAACTCCGGAGGCTGGATCCCTCTCCGGACTTTTAATCCTCACCCCTGAATGAACGCTGTTGCAACCAAACCACAAGAGGCTCCAGAGGCAGAATCCCTCTTCGGACCTACTTGTTGCAAAAAGAGGCTCTGGGGGCTGAATCCCTCTCCGGGTTTGCCTCAGAGCGAATGAAAAAGGGGTGCCAGAGGCTGAATCCCTCTCTGGTCATGTGGGTCCAAGATGTCTCATGGCACCCACGGTCCCGAGCCTTCCACGACGCGTCCGCCTAGCTCCTTTGGGACCCCACAAACCAAACTGATCAGTCAGACAACTGATGGTCCCAAAGGACCCAGATGATCCAAAGACCCAGACAGACAGATGCACACAGAAGGACAAGAAATGAGTGCACTCACCAGCCGGCGATTAGACCCAACGTGTCGGGGTCCCAGGAGCTCTGCGGGGGGAATATCCCGGACCAGCCTCCATATGTTGTACCCAGATTTTAATATCGCCCCTCAAGACCAGAGACCACCAGGGAGGCCAGAACACGCATGCAAAAGCAAAGGGCTTTATTATGAATTTAGGCCTGGCCAGCCTAAACTCGGGCTCACAGACTTCAACACACTGGATCCACTGGTAGCGAGCTGAGATATGGTATTATTAACTAAAGTTATAGTTTATAGTTTTACTCAGATC
This sequence comes from Helogale parvula, assembly GCA_004023845.1. Taxonomy (NCBI): domain Eukaryota; kingdom Metazoa; phylum Chordata; class Mammalia; order Carnivora; family Herpestidae; genus Helogale; species Helogale parvula. Next base: position 8,035 of record PJEM01019998.1, read on the forward strand.
TCTTAGGTTTAACCTCTTCTGTTCCAGACTCATCCCATCTGTAACATTACATTCAGTCATCCTGTCTCCTTGGGCTATACTTGGCCAGGACGAGTTTTAGGTTTTCCCTATTTTTCGTGATCTGCAAAGTTTTGAGGATACTTTTGTAGAATGTATTTTGTAGAATGATCCTTGGTTGGTATATATCTAAAGTTTGCAAATGATTAGACCGGAGTTCTGTGTTTTGGAGCAGAAGATTCAGAGGCAAAATACCATCATAATTATTACTTCACATAAAGGATGTTTACTCTGAAGATTGGGGTGTTTTGTGGTTTCATACAAATTTTAGGTTTATTCTAGTTCCGTGAAAAATGCTGTCGGTGTTTTGATGGAGATTGCATTAATTGTACCAATTGCTTTGGGAAGTATAGACATTTTCACAGTATTTGTACTTCCAGTCCGTGAGCATAGAATGTCCTTCCCTTTCTTTGTGTCATCTTGAATTTCTTCCATCCGTGTTTTCTAGTTTTCAGAGTATCAGTAGCTCACAGCTTTGTTTAGATTCATTCATAGATATCTTATAATTTGGTGTGCAGTCGTACATGGGACTGTGTTCTTAAATTCTCTTTCTACGACTTCATTATTATTGTATAGAATGGCAATATATTTCTGTACTGTGATTTCAGCAATGTACATTGCTGAGTTCATTTGTCACAGTTTTGGGGTGGAGTCTTCAGGGTTTTTTATATATAGTGTCATGTAGTCTGCAAACTGTCAAAGTTTTACTTCTTCCTGATTTGTATTCCTTATTTATGTATTTATTGCTATGGCTCGGACTCCAATACTATGTTTAATAGAAGTGGCGAGAGTAGACATCCTTGTCTTGAGGATCCTGACCTTAGAGGAAATGCTCTCAGATTCTCCCATTTAGGATGATGTTAACTGTGGGGTTCTCAAAGATGACCTTTATTATGTTGACATATGTTCCCTCTAAACCTACTTTTTTGGTGGTTTTTGACATGAACTGATGTTGTGCTTTGTCAAATGTTTTTTCTGCATGTATTGAAATGGTCGCATGGTTTTTTTTTTTTTAGCGTTTATTCATTTTTGAGAGACAGAGCGTGAAGGGGGGGAGGGCAGAGAGAGAGGGAGACACAGAATTCAAAGCAAGCTCTTGGCTCTGAGCGGTCAGCACAAAGCACTACCAGAGGCATAAACCCAGGAACCACGAGGTCATGACCTGAGCTGATGTCAGATGCTTAAACAACTGAGCCACACGGGCACCCCTATCATATGGTTGTTCTGCCTTCTCCTGTTCATGGAATGTATCACATTGATTGATTTGTGAATATTGAGCCACCATTGCAGCTTGGGAATAAATCCCACTTAATTGTGGTGAATGATGTTTTTAAGGTATTGTTGAATTTGGTTTGCTAGTATTTTATTGAGAATTTATGCGTCCATGTTAATGAGGGATCCTGGCCTGGAGTTCTCTGTTTTAGTGGACTCTTTATCTGGCTTTGGTATCAGGGTAATGGTGGCCTCATAGAATGAATTTGGAAGTTTTCCATCATTTTCTATATTTTGGAATAGTTTAAGAGGTTTAGGTATTAACTCTTTTTTCACGGTTTGGTGGAATTCACCTGTGAAGTCATCTGGTCCTGGAGTTTTTTATTGTTTGGAGTTTTTTGATTACTGACTCAATTTCTTTGGTGGCTATTTTTCTGTTCATGTTTCCTATTTCTTACTGTTTCAGTTTATGTAATTTGCATGTTTCTGGGAATTTATCTGTTTCTTCTAAATTGTCCAAATTGTTGACATACACTTTTTATAATATTATCTTATGATTGTTTGTATTTCCGTGGTGTTGTTATTACTCCTCTCTCACTTGTGATTTTATCTGAGTCCTTTCTCTTTTCTTTGGATAAGTCTAGCTAGAGGTTTATCAGTGTTACTTATTTTTTCCCCAAAGAATGAGCTACTGCTCTCATTGATCTTTACTGTTTAGTGTCTGTTTCGTTTATTGCAGCTGTAATCTTTATTATATCCTGTATTACTATGAAATTCCCTCTTAGAAGCACTTTCCTGCATTTTAAGTGTTTCAGACCAAAGATTTTTTATTTTCCCTTGTTTCCATGTATTTAAAATTTTTTTTCTTTGATTTCCTGGTTGACTCATCCATTGTTTACTAGTATGTTTTTGAACCTCCATGTATTTGCGGTCTTTCCAGATTTGTCTTGTGGTTGACTTCTAGTTTCATGGTGGTGTTGTATGAAAATATTCATGGTGTGATTTTAGTCTGCTTGAATTTGTTAAGGTTTGTTGTGTAGGCTAATATATGATCTATTTTGGAGAATTTGCCATGTGCGCTTGAAAAGAATATATATTCTGCTGTGATCGGATGGAATGTTCTGAACATTTCTGTCAAATCTGTCTGTTCCACTATGTCATTCAAATACATTGTTTCCGTTTTGATTTTCTGTTTAGATGGTGTGTCCATTGATGTACGTCAGGTGTGAAAGTCTTAAGATCAGTTCCTTTATGTTACTAACTTCTATGCATTTAGCTGTTTCTATGGTGTGTTTATATGTATACACAGTTGTTACAGCTTCTTGTTGGATTGTATCCATTAGTGTTACATAGTGTCCTTCGTTGTCTCTTCTTTGTTTTAAAGTCTGTTTTGTCTGCTGTAAGTATTGCTACTCAGGCTTTCTTTGGACACTCATTTGCATGATGTTTCTCTATTCTCTTTCATTCTGTGGGTGACTTCAGGCCTAAAATGGGTCCCTTGTTGGCAGCATATAAATCTGTTTTTTCATTCATTCTTACAACCTATGTCTCTTGATTGGAGCATTCATTCCATTTACCTTCAAAGTAATTATGATACGTATGTATGTATTGTCATTGTATTACCTGTTTTGTTGTGGTTTCTAATGATTTTCTCTGATCTTTTCTTGTCTTTCTTCCATGTTTTGTTGATTTTCTTTAGTGATATATTTTAATTTCTTTCTCTTTATTTGCATATTTATGACTGACTCTTGGTATATGATTACCATTAGGTTTTTTATAACCTCTTCTGCATTTGGCATTTTGTATTAAGTTGATACTCATTTACCTTTGAACCCATTATTTTCTCCTCCCTACATTTTTGGTAAATGTTATTATATTTTATATCCATTTTTCCAAGTTCCTTGACTGACTTTTTACAGAAATATTCATTTTTACTTGGTTTGTGTCTTCTCCCTCTCAACTGTCACTTTTGGTCTCTCCTTTCCACTCACAGAGTCCTTCATATTTCTTGCAGGAATGGTGTAGTGGTACAAACTCCGTAAATTTTTGTTTGGGAAGCTCCTTGCCTCCTTCTATTCTGAATGAAAGCCATGTTGCATAGAGGATTCTTGGCTGCTGCTTTTTCCATTCAGCACTTGGAATATGTCCTGTCACTTGCTCTGGCTTGGCAAGTCTCTGTTGAGAAATCTGTAGCTAGCTTTATGGGTCTTCCCTTATAAGTTAAAGATGTCTTTTGTCTTGCTGCTTTTAAGAGTTTTTTTTTATTATCACCATAACTTGCGAATTTGCTTACAGTATGTCTGGGTGTCGGCCCGATCTGGTTGATTTTGATGGGAGCTCTCTGGTCTCCTGCATGTGGTTATTTGTTTCTCCCAATTACGGAAGTTGTCAGCCATTATTTCCTCCAATAAATTTTCAGCCCCTTTTCTCTTTCTTCTGGGGCTCCTGTAACATGAATGTTATTTGTTTGCTGGAATCACTGAGTTCCCTTCATCTCATCTCATGTTGCAGAATTCTTTTCTGTCTCTTAGGTTCCGTGGGATTAATTTGCGTTACTCAGTCTTCAAGTCACTAGTTTGTTTCTCTGCCTCTTCCATCCCTCTGTTCCTTCCAGCAAGCCTGTTTCTCCTTTACTGTGTCCTGAATCTCAACTGTGTTATTGCTTACCTCTGTCAAGGGTCTCACTCTTCTGCTCATTTCTCAGCTCCTGTGAGTATCCTTAAGATCATTGCTTTAAATTCTGTTATTAGGTATGTTACTTATACCTCTTTTGCTTAGATCTCTGGCTGTGGCCTTGTCTAGTTCTTTCACTGGCGATAAACATTTCCGTGTCCTTATTTTGTCTGTCTCTCTGGCTCTCTTTCTCTATGTTAAGAAAGTCAGCTGTGTCTTCTGCTCTTGAAACTAATGACTTTAGGGGCGCCTGGGTGGCTCAGTCAGTTGAGCAGCAGACTTCCTCTCAGGTCATGATTTCACGGTTCATGGGTTCGGGGTCTGCATCAGGTTCTGTGCTGACAGCTCAAAGCCTGGAGCCTGCTTGGGATTCCGTGTCTCCTTCTCTCTGCCCCTCCTCTGCTCATGCTCTGTCTCTCTCCATCTCAAAAATACATAAACATTACAAAAATTAAAGAAAATAAACTAATGACTTTATGAAGCCGAGGTCCTGGGGTCCTGACCTGTGCATGTCCACATTTACCAGAACCTGGGCCTTCAGGAGCAAATCCTACGGGGGATTGCTCACTCCTCGCTGTTGTGTCTGGGTTACTTTTTTTTTCAGTGCAGCTGTCTGCACTGATCCGTGCGTATTGTGGCTGTGCTTGCTCTCGGTGGTGTTCGTGGGACCCAGGCAGGCCAGCCCAGGGGTGGTATGCCCGCTGGGCAACTAGGGAGCAGGGCAGGAGTGTTGGCAAAATCGCACAGGGCTATTAGTCCTCCGACAGATTTCCTGATGCCCTTTGGTGGCTGGGAGCTATGCCACAGGGCAGTCAGAGGTTCAAGGCTATGAACAGAGTGTGTCGGTAGCTGGGGACATGTGGCTGAGGGAGACACGTGAAGGTGGCTGGGGGTGCACAGATGTTCACAGCTTGCTGTGGCAATTTGCATGCCCACGTGGTTTTAACAAAGTTTCCCCAGAACCCAGCGCTGAGGCCAGCAGACGTGGAGTGGTTGAGTCCCTCAGGGAACTGGCTCACAGCTAGCAGCTTCGGTAGCAATATGTGTTCACCCCACCCTCTAATAGGTGCTTCTGTGTTGATTTTGGGGGGTGGGAAGGAAAATGGTGCCTGTGAGCACCTTCATTGTGGGAGAAGTCCCCCAACATCTCAGAAATCAGCATGAACAGATCTGTCTCCTGTTGCCCCCGGCATTGTGTGAACTGCCGTGTTTACACTGCCTCTCCACACAGGCAGGGACCTGCTATCCCTCACCCTCCTGGATCTCCCAGGGCTGAATCAGCTGACCTCCGAAGCTCCAGGATCCACAATCAAGGCGTTCAGCCCCTCTGGTTTCTAGAGCCAAGTGTATTGGGAATTAGGCTTCCCTGTGTGAGCTCCCTGGAGTGTGGGCTCACCTCTGCCCTCTGCAGGCCGCTGCTCCCACCTTCCTGACCTGCCTCAGCTTTCAGTGCAGCTTCCCTGGATGTAGGGGTGGAGCGTGTCCTGCCAGTCTGTGGGTCCCGCTCTGGGTTATGGACTTGGATGTGCATGTTCTGTAGTAGAAAACACGGGACAGGCTGTGCTCAGGGTCCTCTATCTGCTGTTGTTAATTCATTAAATGTCTGATTTGTTTGGAGTTTTGAGACATGGTCGGACAGACTCCTATCACCCATACCCTTCAGGATTAGAAAGGAATTTTCCCACATTTTCTTCAAGGACTTTATGTCTGGAAACTCTCTTTAATGAGACTTAATTTACATACAACAGCCTCAACTTAAAGGTATAATTTGATGAGCCTTGATCTCTAGGGCATAGCACCATGAAATCATAGTTTCCCTCTAAACCTTAAATCACAGTCCCTTTGTGTCTGATGTTAGTGTTTATTTGAGGTAGGGATAATTTATTTTTCATTCTCAGATATTGCCCAGGTGTCTGAATGCCTGCACCGGGACACCTCCTTTTTCGACCGACTATATTCCTGTAAGTACTGCATTCGGTCCACCTTTGGATTTTATCTTCCGTTGAGTCTCTGATCACGTCTGCTGCACTACTTCAATGCTGAGGGCTTCGTAACAGGATTGATCTTCACTAAATGGCACGAGCTTCCCTTCCAATCGTGACAGAAAACACGGGCTTCCTGTGTTAGGTATTGAATAGCAAGACCGATATCCTGGGCCCTGGAGTTGAGAATGTCACTCTGTCTTTTTGCCAGCCCCCTTCCCTACCCTGGGGGACAAGAATCCCCTTTTGTACCCACAGAAATGTCGGTGAAGTCAGTACAGAAAATTAAGTCACCCTGTATGGTTTGATTGGTGCATTAAGTCCACTTATGTTCAAAACTATTGATTATTATATTTTATTTGTTGAACAGTTAACATACAGTGTTCTATTAGTTTCAAGTGTTCTGCTAGTTTCAATAGTTTTCTCCATCACCAGTGCACATCACAATATGTCCACTCTAATCCCCATCAGTGATTCCACCCATCCCCCACCCCTCTGGTAACCATCAGTTTGTTCTCAGTAGTTAAGAATCTGTTTCATGGCTTGTCTCTCTTCTTTCTCTCTTTT
>PJEM01019999.1:0-14526 GCA_004023845.1 Helogale parvula
TAATAATTGTTCATCAATGGTTTTGGTATCCAATGACAATAGTTATTTGAATCAATGATTATAATTAGAGACAGAAAAATGGGGATTGTTTTTCCCTGAAGTGTTATCCAGCTTCATTCTGAAAAACAAGAACTTTACCTCAAAGACTTTTAAGTTTATTTATTTCTATTGAGAGAGAGAGAGAGAGAGAGAGAGAGAGCGAGCAAGAAGGGCAGAGAGAGAATCCCAAGCAGCCTCTGTAGTGTCAGCACAGAGCCCAATGCGAGCTCACTCTGATGACCACGAAATCACATGAGCCAAGATCAAGAATCAGATGCTTAACTGACTGAGCCACCCAGACATCCCTACCTCAAAGACTTTTTAATAAGTTAAAAATTTTTTTGAACATTTTTGAATTTATAGAAAATGGTAAAGCTACTATAGAGATTTCCCATATGTCACACACCCATTTTCCCATAATATCAATATCCTATATTAGTATGATAATTTTGTTATTATTTTTTAATGTTTTATTTATTTTTGAGAGACAGAGTGTGAGTGGGGGAGGAGCAGAGAGAGAGGGAGACACAGTATCCCAAGCAGGATCCAGGCTCTGAACTGCTGGCACAGAGCCCGACGTGGGGCTCGAACTCAGCATTTTTGCTTCTTTGGGGGAACTAGGCCATGACACTTATGCTGCCATTCTGAAGTAAACCTTGGCTATAGCTGTTTCAATAATGTTGTTCATCAAGCGAAGGATTTCCCTTCCAGCGGTAGTTTATGGACTAGTTTTTAACTCTACCCTAGTTCTCCTCTAAACCGTAACTGTTTCTGAATCCAGGTGGTCACTTATTAACTGTGGCGTGTTGGCCAAGCTGATCCTGCTCTTAGTTCAAGTATGTTTTCATTAAATACTTCATACACTTCTTCGAGGTCACTTTATCCCCCTAAAACATCAGTTTTTAAGGAAGAAATATCAGTCCCCACAACCACTTTCAACTCTTTCATCTATGCTTTTCTTAAACTTGTCCGTATTTTAAAATCATTTGCTTATGTTGCCATTTGTTGATTTTTCAGTTAAAAATTATTAAATTCATACATTGAAACATGAGAATTTTGACACTTAAGTTTTCACATCCCCTCACCATTTCATTACAGCTATATTAGAATTATCATTTTATCAATATTCATATGCCTACATAAGTTCTGTTCATAGGAGGAACATGTAAGGGTACTCTATGATGTTTCCTTTCTTACACAAAATTTTCCTTCCTAAGAACCAGTCTTTTGTTTTTTCTTTGATTAATATTTTTATCACTAATTCATAAGCACAATTTTCTAGATGTCAAATAACCTATAAATCCCAGGTTTATCTTGTGCATGTTTCACCAGGGCCCCTGCCCGTCTTCCCCAGTCTGTACCGCTTGTTCTCTGGGATGGTGATTAGTGACCATGAGACCTAAGGGAGGGAAGCATGGGGGATGGGCCACATAAACCTTGATATGCTTTTCTATGATCAACTCAAAAAGTAAAAGTAAGAAGTACAATTTCAGATAAGGACCAATATGCACATTTTCAGTCCTTCTAATTCTCATATTTTTTTCCTAATCATACAAAATTATACTAAGAATCACCTGGAAGAATAATCACTTGTCACAAACATTTAGCAGACATGGCAATATGGTAGGCTGTCAAAATATACAAGGAGATATATATGGAAATAGACAGAAATACAGAAATAAAAACCCAAATTACCGTAAAAGTTCAAAATATGCTGGTGTGCCCAGGGGGCTCAGTTGGTTGAGTGTCTGACTCTCGATTTTGGCCCAAGTCATGATGTCACATTATCAGGAGTTTGAGCCCTGCATCAGGCTCTGTGCTGACTGGCAGAGCCTGCTTGGGATTCTACCCCCACCCCCCACCACTTTCTCACCTGCTCATGCTCTCTGTCTCCCTCAAAATAAACAAATAAACCTAATAAAATAAAAAATAAAATAGAATTTCAATATATCATAACGGTGTAATTTCAAATCAATTGAGAAATGATTGTGTTGGGAAAACTAGCCTGTCATCTAGAAATAAGGTTGGATTTCTGATTACATCTTACATCAAATTATATTTCCTGTGATTGAAATATGTAAGAATACAAACCGAATACAAATAGTAGAAGAAGTAATCCTGAGAAAGAACTTTATTACCAAAACACCAATTCTAGAAATTATAAACAGAATAACTGAAATATGAGATATTCTTCTGATCTTTTGTGTGTTTGCCCTCAATCCATTTCCCAACCTCCCCTGTATTTTGTTTCATAATCAAATGAGCTCTCTAAACTCTTCTTTCCACACTCCTTTCAAGTAGCTTCTGGCTACATTTGGACAATGGGAGGTAATGATAAGAAATTAAAGAGTCTCAGGAAAGAAATCTTTCTCTGCTGCAGGCAGGGTCCCCAGCACAAGCTGCACCTCCTCATTAATTCCAGCTCCTGAAGGAAAACTCTACATGTGGCCAGAACCCTGGATTCTGTAATACCACTGCTCCCCATCAGAACTTCCCACCATGGGGGTGGCTGGGTGGCTCAGTCAGTTGAGTGTCCGACTTTTGCTCAGATCATGACTCATGGTTTGTGGGTTCGAGCCCCAGGTCGGGCTCTGTGCTGACAGCTCAGAGCCTGGAACCTGCTTTAGATTCTGTACCTCCCTCTCTCTCTGACCCTCCCCTGTTCAAGCTGTCTCTCTCTCTCTCTCAAAAATAAATAAAACATTTTTTTAAACGGTACATAAAGCCTCATGGTAACACAAAGCAAAAAAACTAGAAGAGGTATACTAAAGAAAGGAATCAAAGCATACCACTACAAAAAAATCATCAATTCACAGTGAGAGAAACAATGAAACAAAAAGACTATAAAACAGCCAGAAAATAATAAAATGGCATTAATAATTCCTTACCACATTCAATTATCCCACTTTCTACAGCAGAAAGAAATGAAGAAAACTTTGCAAGCCATGGATTTAAAGGTCCAGGCTGCACAGATCATGGATTTTCAATTACCCCAATTAACTACACTCCTAGAAAGCAATAGAAAATAAATCAAGGCCCAAGCCTTATTAAAGGAATTTATCATAATTGCAAAAAGTCTAGGTATTGAATTAAAGATTCTCTAAAACTCAAAAGACATATACAAACCAAACCACCTAAGACATTTAAAAATTTTTTTTATGTTTTATTTATTTTTGATACAGAGAGAGACAGAGCATGAGAGGGGAAGGGGCAGAGAGAGAAGGAGACACAGAACTGGAAGCAGGCTCCGGGCTCTGAGCTGTCAGCACAGAGCCTGATGCGGGGCTCGAACCCACAAACATGAGTTCTGACCTGAGCCGAAGTTGGAGGCTGAACCGACTAAGCCACCCAGGCGCCCCCTCAAGACAATTTTAATTTCTCTTTCAGAAAATTGGACAACAAGGAAATATTCCACCTTTTGCCACATGACAGAATAAGGAGGCTTCAAAGATAACAGGGATTTCCCTTCTGCTATTAATCAACACATTAGGAGAAATAGATCTTACCATTTTGAGGGAATGAAGTACCATGAGTTCTTATAAACACAGGAGCAGCATTATCAGTTCTTAACCCCACCAGCCTCTCTTTCCCCTTCCTCAGAGTACAGAAACACTTCAAATGGTGGGAGTTTCCAATACCCCTATGACGCTTTTTAAAATCTTGTTTATATCCTTTAATTAGGACCATTGCTGTTCACACGTCAGTTTCTACTCATACCCACCACTCCAATTCATTCGTGATCCGCTCGAGAGCTTCCAGGACCATATTTCTTTCTCTTAAAAGGGAGAAATCTCTCTAGAAACAACAGATCAACAAAACATAAAAGAAACTGCAACAAGTAGGTCAATACCTGTCTTTCCTATAACTCAACTTACACAGCCTCTCCTTCCTGACACTCCCTGACATCCTTTGATGTAAATGTTCTACTGACATTGGACACATACACTTGCTCCTCCTGTAACAATTCGGATGGACTCTTCGAAGCCTCTTCCCAATATTAAGCGACACTCATTGAACACTGAAGATATTAAAAAGACTAAACCCACGACCAAGGAATATTAAATAAGGGTTTAATTATTCCATGCACTAGCCCTTATAATATCTCAATTCTTCCCAAAACAAAATCTCACGGAAAAGGGCAGAGATTGCTGTGCAGGACCTAAGAACAATAAATAATAGTTATACCTTGTCACCCAGTGTGCCTAATCCTCATGCTTATTACTCTATTTCCCTCAATAGAAAATTCTTCACAGTAATGGATTTCTGTAGTGCCTTTGTCAGTACACCAGTGGGTCCCAGAAAGCAAAATTTTATTTTCTTCCACTTGGGAAGAACAAAATACAGTACTTGGACAGTCATGCCACAGGGCTACACTGAAAGCTCTACTCTTCTCATATTTTAGAAGCTGACATACTTGATGTAATTTTTCCCAAAGACTCTACTTTGTTGCAATATGTGGGTGACTTACATCTTTGCTCCCCTTCAGAAGCTTGAGCAACCAAAAGTATCCACTTACTAATGCAATTGGGTACAAACAGATATAACATATCTAAGGAAAATTATAATTTAAGGTGCCACATGTCAAATATCTGGGACATATCATTAGTAACCAAAAGCTTTTTTTAGATCCAGAAAATTTTAAAAACATTTATTCCTTCCCCATCTCCTAAACCAAATGACAGTTACTCAGATTTTACTGGAACTGGATCTCTAATGTCTCTGCTCTCGCTCAACCCTTGTAAACCCCGCTTAAAGCTAGTCAATCTGAGGAGCACCTGGGTGGCTCAGGGGTTAAGCGGCCAATTCTTGATTTTGGCTCAGGACATGATTTCACGGTTTGTGAGATTGAGCCCCATGTTGAGCTCCACACTGACAGCATGGAGCCTGCTTGAAACTCTCTCTCTCTCTCTTTCTCTCTCTCTCTCCTTCTGGTAGCCTGCTTACATGAATTAGTCTTGTGCTCCCTTTTGACTACCATATTCCTCATTCTGTAGAAGATCTCCTAACTCTCACCATGCTCAGCACCTATCTGCTACTGGATTAAATTCCTGAGAAATCCTCCTACTTTGACTTCCAAATGTCACCATCACCAGGTGCCATTCGTGAACCCAGCTACTCTTCTCCCTCTTGCTATTGACGAGACTCCTTATGACTGTATTGCAATGACTGACCCATTACCAATCACCAGACTGGATCTTCAAAAAACTATTGGCGGGGCGCCTGGGTGGCTCAGCCAGTTTGGCTTCCGACTTTGACTCAGGTCAGTTCTCACATTTGTGGGTTCGAGCCCCGCGTCGGGTTCTGAGCTGACAGCTAGCTCAGAGCCTGGAGCCTGCTTCTCGTTCTGTGTCTCCTTCTCTCTCTGCCCCTCCCCCTCTCATGCACTGTCTCTCTCTGTATCAAAAATAAATAAAACATTAAAAAATAATTTAAAAAAACTATTGGCAATGCTGATTTATTTTGGTTCACTGATGGTTCCTGTTTGAAAGGTCAAATGAGGGAATAGCATATGGGCAGGCTGTGCCATAACTTATCAACTACTGAAGTTCCTGAAGCAAGCCCCATATAAGAGACTTCTTTGGACTGACACACTAAAATTCTTGCTTTATTTTTTTTAATTTTTAATGTTTATTTATTTTTGAAGGAGAGAGTGAGAGACCAAGAAAGTGTGAGTAGGAGAGGGGCAGGGAGAAAGGGAGACACAGAATCCAAAACAGGCTCCAGGCTCCAAACTGTCGGCATAGAGCTTGATGCAGGGCTCGAACTCAGATGCCATGAGATCATGACCTGAGCTGAAGTTGGATGCCTAATCTATTGAACACCCAGACACCTCTGCACTTATTGCTTTAACAGAGCCCTGACTCTTGGCAAAGGAGAAAACAGCCAACATATACAGGAATGGGTGATATGCTTTTGGAACTAGAAATATTTCAGAATGCTGTGGAAACAGAGGTTTTCTAACTTCTACTGGGCAACAGATTAAAAAGAATTCTTATTTTTTAATTTTGTTTTACATTTATTTATTTTTGAGAGAGAGAGAGAGCATGAAGAGGGGAGGGACAGAGACAGAGGAAAACATAGAACCCGAAGCAGGCTTCTGGCTCTGAGCTAGCTGTCAGCTAGAGCCCAATGTGGGGCTCGAACCCACGAACCATGAGATCTTGACCTGAGTAAAAGTCAGATGCATAACTGACTGAGCCACCCAGGTGCCCCTAAAAATAATTCTTATACCTTGAAATTGAACAATCAACTCAGCTACTCAAACAACTACCTATAATTAAAGTTCCTGGTCATTATGTAGGAAATGTAGAGGAAAATAAAGGGAATCAAATGGTAGATAGCACAGTAAAAAATTCAACTTTACAAAATCATTTCACATTAAAGTTAATATCAACCTTAATTCCTTTAGAGTCCTTAAACAATCTCTTTTTGAGTGACCTGAAACAATTAAGGATATTCAACATAATGTCACTACTAATGAAATTAAGTAGAATCAGGGGCACCTGGGTGGCTCAATCAGTTGAGTGTCCAACTTCTGCTCAAGTCATGATCTCATGGGTTGTGGGTTTGAGCCCTGTGTCGGGCTCTGTGCTCACAGCTAGCTCAGAGCCTGGAGCCTGTCTTTGGAATCTGTGTCTCCCTCTCTCTCTGACCCTCCCCTGCTCATGCTGTCTCTCTCTCTCTCTCTCACTAAAAATAAATAAAACATTAATAAAAAAAGAAGTAGAATCAAATTGTAACTTTGATCCCAACACCCACATTTGGCCAGCCCAAATAGGCAGCCTATCCACAACTGCCTACAGAAAATGATTTCAAAATTTAACCATGAAATGACCCTTTGGAACATGGATAAAGTTATGGACTGGGGATAACAGTATTTTTGGAACACATCTCATAAAACTGGCATCAAAATTTACCATTATTTCTAATTTGATACACACATAATCCTGAGAAGCCTAGTCATATTGCCATGAGGCATTTCCCATTACCTTTAGGACTTTTTAAGGCTTGGCAATTGGATTTTACCCATATGCCCCCCTCACAAGGACACAAATATGTACTGGTAATGGTATGCCTGCACTCTCATTGGGTGGAACCCTGTCCCTGCATCAGCAGAAGTCAAAGTATGATTAGAGAAAACCACACCTACCTGGGGAATTCCATCTGAATGACATAGTGATGGAGGGATTCATTTCACAGGACACACACTCAAGGCACTTTGTGAAATTTAATCTACTCTACAGCATTTTCCCTGTACCTACCAGCACAATCCTTAGGGTCAGCAGAAAGAATCAATGGCATAATTCAAACACGGCTACAATAACAGAAGCTTTAAATTTTCCCTGGCCTAAGGCTCTGCCACTTATAACACCTTCGGGAAACATATACCATTTTCCTTTATCACAACCAGAAGACCTAGGATACTGGACTTGGGGGCCTATGAGCCCATACTAGTCAAGAGGGAAATGCTTGAATACTGTAAAGGACTGATAAAGACCTTGAAGAAAAATGCATTCTTGGTAGAAAAACCTTTTCACAGCATGTTCCCATGAAGACCTCCTCCACCATGATCTACAGCCTAGAGATTCTGTCTCCTGAAAAAGACATCTCCCCAAAGACACCCTACAACCCTGATGAAAAGGGCCCAGCTGGGTACTGTTAAGGACTCTTCCACAGATCAACTCAAAGGCACTGACACTTGGACTCATGTTTCTCATTTAAAGAAAGTTCCAGCCCCTCAGTGGACATCAGAACCACCTGCAGACATAAAACTCAAAGTGACTCAGAGTTGAAGCAGAGATCATCTCTGCATCATTCTCCCATTTAGGCAGATGTATCTATGTGCAGAATCTTTTCAACGGCGTAGGATATTAAGAGATGTTTGGAAGTAAGTTCAGCAAGTGCTTGACTGCTGCATCACAGTGCTGAGCTATGACTTAAATAATAAGCCATTTATCACATTTTGTTCTTTTTTTCAATCTTTATTTATTTTTGTGAAAGAAAGAGACAGAGTACAAGCAGGGGAGATGCATAGAGAGAGGGAGACACAAAAATCCGAGGCAGCTCCAGGCTCTGAGCTGTCAGCACAGATCCAGATGCAGGGATTGAACTCACGAAACACGAGTTCATGTCCTGAGCTGAAATCAGACACTTAAGCAACTGATCCAACCAGGAGTCTCACATTTTGTTCTGAATATAAGATTATTATTAATTAATAATAGTGCTAGTGGAGAATAAACAATATTTTAATAGCATGAATACATAAAATTGAAATTTTAATATTTCTCTTATTTAGTCTCATTCTTTTTAAATTTGTATTTTTAGGTTTTATAATATATAATATTTTACTATACTAGTACATCTATCTATTTGTAGGTAAGAAGGTATATATTTAGAACATACTCCAAATGATCTTAATAATATGAATGTACACCATGGGTTGAAATATCTCTCCTAATAAAACTAGCAGCAAAAGAGAGATAGTTGAAAACAAAAGAGTAGATGAGATAACATGGGGAAATTTCTAGAATGAAAGAAGAGTGAGGCCAAGGATATAATCAGGGAGAATGAAAGCATCATTAAGGACAAAAAGAGAACCACGACCCAGTATCAAAGACTGAGCAGGAACAACCAAGAAGACAGAAGCAGAGAGGGTTTGTAAACAAGCCAGAGAAGACTTTCAATAGTACCAAGCACTGTGCTTGGTTCAGAAAATAATTAAATATTTTGGAGTTAGCATTTAGAGTTGGTTGTGGCTTTAGAAGGAGGGGGTTTAATGAATTGGCAGAAAAAAGATAAACTACATGTGAAGAAATCAAATAGAAAAATTTCTAGTCTCTCTCCCATTCTCTTTATATTACTTTTTGTGTCTCCTTAGATCATGTATGAGTAAGCTTCAGGCACACTAGTTTACTACTTCCCCTTTTCTTTTTTTTATATTAGGTCTTGCTCTTTTAAGAGTCAGGGTTAGAGGTGCCTGAGGGGTTCAGTTAAGTGACTGACCACAGCTCAGGTCATAATCTCACAGCCTCTCCATCAGGCTGCATGCTGACAGTACAAAGCCTGCTTGGAATTCTCTCTCTCCCCCTCTTTCTGCCTCTCCTCCAAGCATGTACTCTCTCTAAAAATAAATAAATAAACTAAAAAAAGTATCCAGGCTTTTCCAGATGGTTCCCTCAGTCTGCTTCTTTTCCTCATGTTCTTCACCAATTATTATCTTGCAAAGTTATCTGACATTATACTTTAATTGGGAAATCTTTCTTTCTTCCTCTAGGTCACTACTCACATCCTTTACTGTATTTTTATATAACACATTTTCACTTTTTTCTACCACAGCCTAAATTGCACACTAAATTGTGCACATAGTGTTAGTGCCTTTCTTCCCATTGGATTATGAGCTTCTTGTCAGGAGCCATATCTAAAGCCTAAGAACTTACCCCTGCCATTCTCACACCCTGTACCCACACTTCCCATTGGCTTTTCCATTACCCTGCATATGTAAGGACTCCATACAGGTCAAACATAAAGGAAATCTTAGCGATCAATGCAGTATGCATTGTGGATCTAGTTCAGTTTGTTGTCAGGTGCTCAAAAGATTTATAACTTGATAGTGATTTAAGAATATTTAGTCAAGACTTTTCCCACATTTTTATTTAAATTCCAGCTAATTAAAATGTATGATTTTTGGTTTTTCTTTTATAGTTTATTGACAAGTTGGTTTCCACATAACTCCCAGTAATCCTCCCAACAAGTGCCCTCCTTCATGCCCATCACCCCTTTTCCCCTCTCCCCCACTCCCATCAACCCTCAGTTTGTTCTCAGTATTTAAGAGTCTCTCATGGTTTGCCTCTCTCCCTCTCCTTAACAATTTTTCCCATTCCCGTCCCCCATGATCCTCTGTTAAGTTTCTTCTATTCCACATATGAGTGAAAACATGGTATCTGTCCTTCTCTGTCTGAATTATTTCATTTAGTCTAACACCCTCAAGTTCTATCCATGTTGCTACTAATGGCCAGATTTCATTCTTTCTCATTGCCATATTAACATGTATGTTAACAGTATTAGTTTCAGATGTAGACTTTGATTTATCACTTACATACATCCTGGTGCTTATCACAACAAGTGCCCTCCTTAATACCTATCACCTCTGCCCACCTCCCCTCCAGTGACCATCAGTTTGTCCTCTATTGTTAAGAGTCTGTTTCTTGGTTTTCCTCTCTTCCCAACACCACACCCATGTTCACCGCCTTTATACCTTAAATTCCACATAAAGATAAAGAAGATGTAGTGTGTATACACACACACACACACACACACACACACACACACACACACACACAAATATATACACAGTGGAATATTATTTGGCCATAAAAAGAATGAAATCTTGCCATTAATCAGTTAATCAGGTCTCTTTGAAGGACCTGGGAAAGTCCTCATGGAGGAGATCTTATTTGACCTCAAGAATGAGTAGTATTGAGATAGAAAGAAAGGGAGAAGTTTAAAATTTTTTTGTTTAATTATTTTTTAGAGACCCACAGAGGGAGAGAGGGAGGGAGGGAGAGGGAGAGGGGTGGGGAGAGGGGAAGAGAGAGAGGGAGGGAGAGAGAGAGAGAATCCAATGCAGGCTCCAGGCTCTGAGCTGTCAGCACAGAGCCCAACACAGGGCTTGAACCCATGAACTGTGAGATCATGACCTGAGCCGAAGTCAGACCCTCAACTGGCTGAGCCACCCAGGCACCCAAGAAGGAGTTTTAGAGGAGGGAAGCATTATCAGCAAATTAGGCGAAGCAACTGCAAAGAGTAGCAGTGAAGGGATGCACGGGGCCAAATGTCCCGAGGTAGAGGAAGAGAGCAGGAGCTGGATAAGACAAAGGCTGACAGTGGAACACGAAGAATACCAAAACAAGTAAAATCGATTTGGTTTGAAAATAAGCGATCACTACAAAGTCCTCAGCAGTGGAGTATCATTTTTTAATTTATTCAAAAATATTTGTTAAGCATTATAAAGAACCACTGTTCAAGGTATTAGAGATGAAGGAAGAAGAATAACAAAGAAATCTGTTCACTCATGTCTATTGCTAATGATAGTGGTAGAGACGAGTGACTGATAATAAACATACTGATATATATAGTATATTGAAGATTAATTAGTGACATGAAGAGAAAAATACAGGGTAAGAAAGATAAAGGAATTGGCGTGAAATGAAAAAAACAGGGAACAGCTCAAGAAATCATATGTGGAGCTAAATGGTAACAGCAAATGTCCATGAGGGATTTGCAGCAGAGGGGAACAAATTCAACTCACAGAGTGAAGTTGATGAGCCTGGCGAACCCTACCACACCTTTTAGTCTCCACTGTAAATGCTGACTAATCATCTTTCCTTATCCATATTAATTTTTCCTGTAACTGTCCAAACTAACCTGAGATTCTTGTCTGCTCATTTTACATTTTATGCATAGGGTAATGAACAGAATTATAAAATGTACAATTTTACAATTGTAAATATGATGTCAGTTTACGTAAGAATCAGCAAGAAAATCACCAACTGACCTTAGTGACTTTAGTGAAAGTCATTTACTTAAACTCATTGTCTCACAGGTCATCTTTAATTAATGTCACATAGTTAATACATTTTGGAAACTGAACTTCCCTACAGAAATACACTGATGTCACTACAGGGAAATCCCTTAAGCATTTGATGGAAAAGTTTATTTTGCATTGTAGGAAATATAACAATTGACACTGATCTATTAGTAGTCTCCCAGATTTTCATTCTTTTAATCCCAGATGTGTTTGAGACTTATATTTATATTCTGAAATTCTACAAGACTTAACATCATATCAGAGTATTTAGATAAAGAAGTACTCAAATTTACTTTTAGTTTTAATATTAGCATCATAAATATTAATCTGAATTATTTAGCATTTGTTTATTGAGCTTAGATTTCAACTTCTAAACTCTTGAGCTGAAGACTATGGGAAATTAGCAAGAGATTGAAACTCAATTCATGCTGACCTTTTCGGACTATAAGGTAAATTTTCAAAATACACAGGTAAGAACATAGCTTAATTCTGTTAAATAATTCAGGCAGGTTCAGCTGAATAATTAAATGAATTATATTTACTATATTAAAACAAAACAACTAATGTTCAGCCTGTGCCTTTATTTTGATGTTCGGATTTTGGAAAAATAAATCCATTTTTCCATAAAATTTATAATGGCTTGACACACTGGTCAGTATATCCTAATGAATCACTAAGTAAGTAATGATAGAAGATAGACTTTTTAATAAATTATTTTAACATTTATTCATTTTTTGAGAGACAGAGAGAGAGCATGAATGGGGGTAGGGGGACGGGTGCAGAGGGGGAGACACAGCATCTGAAGCAGGCTCCAGGCTCCAAGCTCTCAGCACAGAGCCTGATACAGGTCTTGAATTCATGGATGGCAAGATCATGACCTGAGCCAAAGTTGGACACTCAATCCATTGAGTCACACAGGTGCTCCTAGAAGACAGCCTTTCAGGGAAAACAAAATTTGTTCTCAAAAATCATATTAAGATTTTTCTTTTTTTAAGTGTTATGTAATGAAAGTATACAGGCAGGCTTATTTTTACTAGCTTTTCAACGACTGTGATATACTTTAGAAAACCTTATGTAAGTTTCTCAGAAAACAGAAAAATAGGAGATGGGTCAATTCAGATAAAAGAATGATATCTAAACTTTTTAAAATAAGGAGTTTTGAATAATGTCCTTTATAGACTATTCTACAAAATTAACAATCTCAAATTGCAGAAACTAAAGAAAGTCACTAGGATCAATGGTAGTATACTGACAAGTTCATCTTATAAGTCAGGTCTTCAGAATGAAGCTTGGACTGGAATCTATACTGTTTTTCCTCTACAGCATTAAACAACTCATACAAGAAGTAGAAGTCAGAGTTAAAACCAAATATCTGAATTCTAATAAGGAAACTGTGTATAGATATATGAAAAAAAAAAAGCCATGTAGTGGCACCGGGGTGGCACAGTTGGTTAAGCATCTGACTTCAGCTCAGGTCATCATCCCACAGATTGTCAGTTCAAGCCACATGTTGGGTCTCTGTGCTGACAGCTCAAAGCCTGGAGCCTGCTTTGAATTCTGTGTCTCCCTCTCTTTTGGGCCCTCCCCCCTCTCAAAAATAAATAAACATTAAAAATTTTTAACAAGAAAAAGAGGGGTGCCTGAGTGGCTCAGTCAGTTAAGAGTCCGACTTTGGCTCAGGTCATGATCTGTGGTTCATGAGTTTAAGCCCTGCGTT
The DNA here is from genome assembly GCA_004023845.1 of Helogale parvula. Taxonomy (NCBI): domain Eukaryota; kingdom Metazoa; phylum Chordata; class Mammalia; order Carnivora; family Herpestidae; genus Helogale; species Helogale parvula. The sequence goes on from PJEM01019999.1 coordinate 13,344, forward strand.
GGGCTCTATGCTGACAGCTCAGAGCCTGGAGCCTGTTTCAGAGTCTTGTCTCCCTCTCTTTCTGCCCCTCCCCTACTGACACTCCATCTCCCTAAAATGAATAAACATTAAATTTTTTAATAAAGGAAAAAGGAAAAAAAAGCCATGTGGACAAGCAACTCTAGATTGTGTTATGTATGTAAGATATGCTTGAGAATTCAGAAGGTGAAAATAAGTGTGGTCAAGGGCACTTAGTTAAAACTTTATTAAGTAGCATTTATGTAAACTTTACATAAAGAAGGAAAGGATTTAGGTGCCTGGGCAAAAATCAGCAGGAATGATGGCTTGGACAAAGTCTGTTTTTATGGAAGAGTGTAATACTGGGAAAAGGAATGAGAGGAGTAACAATATATGGTTATTTATTTCCTTATATATGCAAAGTAATTTTCTTTAAAGATGATAGTCCTCTTCTTATGCTTAGTGATTTTCATAGAATTCCTAATATATAAATTTAACACATCTGTTGTATGCTATTTTCAAACATTTACTCAACTGGAAAAATACATAAAAACTGCATGCACAGTTTAAAAAATCTGTCTATATGAAAACTGATTTTACATTTTAAGGATCTTTAAAAGAAAAATGGGTATCAATGTACCAAGTATGGGTGCAACATATTTGTACGATATTCATGCATGAATTCATAAAGGCAAACCTTTTCCACTGTAATCATTCTCCTTGGAATTATGAAAATATTCTTGGGAAGCCTGAGTTTCAGAGTTGAGGTTTTAAAGCTGACATTTTAGGGGAATGAATATCCCACAGAGATTTGTGTGCCTGTATCCAGAGATAGTAACAAGTTTGAAGAAGCTCCTCTCTTTGTGGTACAAATAAAAATTTGAAGGAAAATTAGACACACTCTAAATTAGAATTTTATGTCTCCAGATTCCTATCTCAACAGAGAAGGTGGATATGATTGAGGATAACTACTCCTCGACCACTCAGTTCATCCTCGTAGGATTTACAGATCACCCAGAACTGAAGAGCTTACTCTTTGTGGTGTTTCTTACTATCTATCTGATCACCATGGTGGGGAATCTTGGCCTGGTGGCACTGATTCTTAAAGAGCGTCGTCTTCACACACCAATGTACATCTTTCTGGGCAACCTGGCTCTAATGGATTCCTGTTGTTCTTGTGCCATTA
>PJEM01020000.1:0-14517 GCA_004023845.1 Helogale parvula
TTTTTTTTTTTTAAAGCACTTTAGACTTCATGACACGTTTACAGAGAAAACCTTTGGTAGAAGATGTTTCATATTTCATTTTATTGTTTTGCATTTAAAATCAATTGAAGTAATTACTTCTCTGAACTCTGGAAACCCTTCTGACAGCGGTGAGGGCAATCTTCATGATGTGTGTTTGGAACAGAAGATAGATTTTGCAATGATGAGTAATACTATTTGGTTTTTATTTTTTTAAGACTATTTGCTCTGGGCTCGTTGCCTTTCTCTGGCTTCTTGACATCCATCTACAGAGGGCGGTGAAGGCCAAGTGTACGTTTCTCGGGAGGAAGGGATTTCTTCTGCTGTCCAACAGAGGTCTCCTGCCATCTTAGCGTCACTGACGTCCGTCCTCAGCCCTCTGCCCCAGGACAAGAAGCAGTCGGTGAATGGGCCGGGCAGTGAGACAGAGGGACAGAGGACACACAGAAATGGTCTGGCAGCCAGAGATGGGAGGGAGGGGGACCCAGGGAGGTGGGGAGCAGAGGCAGGAGCCCTGGGCACAGGACGCTGGCACCCTGGGAAGGGGCAGGTATCCCAGAGGAGGAGGAGGGGGACAGAGAAAGGCTAGAGCCAGGAGAGGCTGCAGGAGGGCAGGAGAGGCCGAGGGGAGGGAGGTCCATCACCTTGAGAATGACCTTCAGCTTCTCAGATAGGGCCTGACTCTGAGAGACCAGCGTGTCCCAGGGCTGGAAGGGATTTCCCTGGTTGTCCACGAAGGTGTCCCAGCAGTGCTCAAAGTCTGCAGCGGGGCGGGGCGGGAGGTGAGCTGGCCGCAGGGGCCACAGGCTGTGTGACCCTCAGGGACAGGCTTTGCCCTCATAACGGCGCCACTGCCCGCTGTCCTCCCAGGGACTCCGTTCACCCCAGGGACTTTCTTCAGCCCAGGATCCCAGCCAGCTCGATTCCCCTTCTCTCCAGACCCCCACGTCTCCCTTGCATGCCCACTACCTCCCACCCCTTTCGGACACCTCTCCTGGCCCGAACTCCCCTCCAATGTGCTCTGCTGTCCCCCGCTGTCCCAGCTCAGCCTCCCCTGGGCTGCCGCCAGAGGCTTCCACCAGGGATACCAGTCCTGTCTATGTCTTCGTACCAAGATCCCCCAGGCCTCTCCCTGCCCCGCCCTTGCCAGGAGGTCTACACTGACCCTTGGAGGTCATGATGGCGATGTGGGCCCCGGCCCTCCACAGGATGCGCAACCCCTCCTCATAGTCTTCCATGGTGTAGAGGCGGGAGGCGAAGATGCTCAGGGTCACGTGTTTGTTCTCCTCCAGGAACCGGGCCAGTTGTTTGGCACAGTTACAGCAGGGGCTCCAGGACTGAAAGCAGGTGACCTCGTAGGGCAGCTCAGAGCCCAGCTCCCAGGACTCGATCTGCCTCAGGAGACGCACCTCCGCGTGTTGGTCAGGCTGAGCACAGGAGATGCAGGAAGGGGCTGTGTCATTACTGGGAACATGGGGGAGGGTGGGCCCAGCGTGAGGAGGGGCAGGTCCTGGCCTCCAGCACAGAATTGGAGGAGGGCGCCCCCCAGCATGCAGAGCCATGGGATTTCAGGCGGCATCCAGGCATCCACGGATCAAGGGCCACCAGCCCTCATGGACCAACACAGGACACAGTGTTTTTCCAGGGCCTGGACCAGCGGTGGGGAGGGCTTGGCATTCGACCTCACTCACTGTGGTCTCTGCCTCGCTGGACCTGATGGGTCTTCCTTAAAATTGTTGTGATTTCATGCATCGTGGGATTTGCATGAAGTTTGGCTTTCAACTAGTGCATTAAAATGGGATTCAACCTGACTCCTGGGTTTCTGGAGCCCCGCTAAATTTGTGCCCAAGGGAAGGGGGCTCAGGATTCTCACCTTGTGGGGAGGGAGGAGGCCAGGTGGGCTCTAAGGTCACGGGCCTGATGCCATGGAAGTGGGTGCTTCCTCTCAGGAGGGATCCACCCCCCATTCTTTCCCCTCTGCGGACCAGTACTCCCACAAGCCACTGCTCTGGGCCTCGCCCTGTGCTGAGCCCTGGGGACATACAGGAGGGTTCCCTGTGCAGGGACCATGGGGGAGGGGTCCAAGGAGAGAGGCATCTGAGTCCTGGGATGAATGACTGTGGGGCCCCCAGGGCCCTGGAAATTAGTCCATCCTGCTGAGGGAAGGATTGCCAACCAGGAAGTGGGAGTGACACAGGTCAGTTGTGCAAGCTCAGATTCTGGGCGGGGTATGACCGGTCCCCGGACACTGACAAGGCCTCTCAGGCCATGCTGGTGTGGGGAGCAGTGCCCCTGACAGGACCTGCCAGCGGCGATGGGTGTCCTGCCGGCCCGTCTCATGAGCAGAGGGGGCATCAAAACCGAACAGGACTCCGGCTCTCTGGCGGGAGGCTGTCCCCAGCAGGGGCCTGAGGGAAAGTGACCCCTTGTCCAGAAGCCTTTTCTTCTGTCCTCATGCTTCTTCTGAGACACAGCAGGAGGAGAGTGACTGAGCCCTGGATTTAGGGTGACAGGGGCTGATGGGGTCAGACCCTGGGCCACTGTGACTGCTCTCCTACAGGTGGCCCCAAGCCAGTGACCACCGCAGAAACGGTCCCCACATCACTCCAGGCCGAGGTGTGGCAGCCGTGGGGACCCAGGGGACAGCTCTGTGTCCCCCTGTTTCCCCTGGGAAACATCTCCCCAGAACGTCCCCCGCTGAGGAGGCCCTGTGTTCTGCAGTCCGCCTGGTCCCTCACCATATTGTGCAGGACGCCCTTGTCTGGGCCCCGAGGGACCCCGGAGGCCTCCTTGGGGAGCTTCATCTCGCAGCAGAGGTAGGTTTTCCTTCGCCAGTACTCCTGACGGAAGTTCAACAAGAAGGTGTCCGTGTCCAGCAGGCAACTGCGAACAAAGGGGTGGGGGAGAAGCTCACAGACACGGGCTCCCCCTGGAGTAGGAGTGTCATCTGGCTGGTGTGTGTTTGGAACAGAAGAGAGAGTCTCCATAAGAAGTAAGGATGCTGAGATCTTTAGAAACCCAAACTCTGCCTTATGGGCTCATTGCCATTTTCTGGTTTCTTTGGATCCTCCACCCCACACCCCCTGCCCCTGCACCCCACCTGCGGCCAGATGCACAGAGGACAGGCTTCCAGGATCTGTGCTGGAGCCGGTCAGCCCCCCGGGGGACCCCTGGAGGGGCCCTGGGGAGGCCGGCCCCGTCCGCTGTCAGGTGCCCCCCAGGAGCAGCACAGGACCCTCAGACCCTCCGACGGGGCCTCTGCGTCTGCCCGGGGTGGGCTCCCACGCCACCTCCTGGTCTCACCATCCCATCCCCGTCCCCGCTGACCCACTGCCCTGGGGCCTTGGCCCCTAGACCTCAAGGCCAACCGGTGCCACATCGTGCCCCAGGGCCCAGCACGTGCCTGTGCCGAGTACTGGACACCAGACCCTGTTCTTTTAAACCATCATGGGAGTTTCTGGGATATGAAAATGATGAGTGCCCTTTTCAAAATGGAATTCGTAAAGCTGAAAGAGGCCTCCTGGCCTGGCTTTCGAGGGGTTCCCAAGCAGAAAGGATGGATTCCCTAGGTGAGCAGAGGAAGCTGAGGAATGGGGGCCTCTGGCATGAGTCCCCGGGAGCCTGGAGAGGCTGAGGGCCAAGCAGACTGGGCATCAGCTGAGCGGGCACACTGGGCCCAGGACGGGTAAGCAGGAGAGAGGCTGAGGAGGAGCCCCCAGAGGCCCCCGAGTAGACCTGGAGGGAAGGGTGGGTCCCCATCAGCCCAAGTAGGAGCTCAGGAACTGGCGCGATGCAGATGGCTGCGGTTACCTGTCCCAGGCCCAGGCGCCAGCATCCATATCTGTCTCTTCCCAGTCCCCAGCTCTGTGTCCCATAGCGTCCATGTCAGTCCCTTCTCGGTCTCAGGCTCTGTGTCTGCTGCTTCTCTGTCTGGTCACGGTCTGTGCCCTCCCCTCGAGGTGCTCTGTGCAGACCTGGGAGCCTTATATATCATCAGAGCTCCTGGAAGCTGCTGAGTTGTCATCGTGGGGCCCCATCTTTTCCCAGACTCAGGCCACGTCACCCTCATGGGCATCATCCTAGGAGGAACTTATCTGTCAAATGCTATATCCCTAAGTCCTCAGGGTCAAGTTTTGGTTTCTCCTTTCTGACAACAACCCTTTCTACCTGGAAGCCTCAAGGAGGACCAAGGGCAAGGGAGGTCCGGGGAGGGTGTGGTCTCTCTGAGCAGCAAGGACCAACAGGACAGAGAGGCCAGAGGACAGTTGTCTATACCCTAGTTGAAAGCCCCGACATAGGACATGGAAACCCTGGAGGGCAGGTTTCGGTGGGCCATCCATGGGTCACTTCCAGATCCCTGAGGGGGCGTGGCCTGGCTCAGGCTCCCTGGACATGCTGGTTGAGACACCTGCACACTCTGCACACGACACGATAGGACACAACAGGTGCCGGGTAGGGCGGGGCCATCTGGGCTGATCAGCTGCAGCCTGGCCTTCAGCCCTGGTCCTGGGAAGGGAGGAGGACAAAGGTGCCCAGCTGTCCTTAGGAGCCCACCCCCAGTGAATGGCTGCCATCTGGACCTGGAGCCGGTCGGCTCCGTTACCTAGAGGAAGGAAAGTCTCCCAGAGGGCATGGGGTTGGCCAGGACCTCACGGGGAGCAGATGGATGCAGGGACACAGGGATGCAGGCTCCACCGGGAGGCCAAGGTGCTCTTTCCATCCACCTCCAGGCCCCAAGAAATGAGCAGGATTTATTTTCCAGCCGCGAGCGGGACCCTGAGCCCCAGCTGGCTGGCTGTCTCCACAGGGCTGCCCCTCTGCCCCACGGGCTCCCCCATCTGGCTTCCTTAGGCCCCCCTGGCCTGGCCCCACGCTCCTCCCCGCTGCCCCAGAGGATGTGTCTGTGTCAGGGAAAGCCGGGCAGCCTGCCCTCAGTCACACCTAGGCCACCTGCACGGAAAACCAGGCTGCTCAGCCTCCCGGCTGCCTTACTCCCCTGGTCCTGGATAGACCGGAGGGTATCCCCCTCCCCCTCTACCTGTGCCTTGATCCCTCCCATCTCTTCCGTCTTCTAGCCCTGACACTGACCCCTGAGTGCCTCGGTGGTCTCCAGGTGAGAGCTTATCTGAGGGGTCCAGACAGGTGCCCACACTTCTCCAGTCACAGCCTCCGAACAGCAGACCACACACACCCAGCATTCTTCTGCCCTCCTGAGCCCCGGCCTGCGTCCCTTCCTGGCCTGGGGGTTGCAGAGACCCCTGGGCCCCTGAGGATTTCCCAGCAGGGTCCCTGATGTAATCCCAGCTGTCCCTCCAGACCCTCGGGGTCTCTCCAGTCTCTCTCCCCACTTGAGTGAACGCTGCTGCTCCCTCCACACCATAGGTCTCTCAGGTCAGGACTCCTGTGCCCAATGCCCGGTGCTGGGCAGAGGGTGGCTGGAGGAGTGTGGGGTCCTGCTGCCCAACCCCCTTGCCCTGGAGGCCTTGGAAGGGCAGAGCCCTACCCCACCACACCTCTGCCTTCCCAGGTGGCTCCTGCAGCCAGAATGCCAGCCTCTCACTGGGCTCAGCCCCACATCCCCAGCTCCCTGAGCAAATGTGCCCCTTCAGTCCTTCTGGAGCATTTTGTGGGGAGACCAATGAGGGCGATCTCCATTGCAGGGAGGGCACTTTGCTCCTGCCTCCCTAGGGGCAGTCTGCCTACTGGTCTGGCTCCTCTGCCAGGACCTTGGAGGTCTCCAGTTCTGGAATGTTCCCCGGCACCCCCTCCTTCCCTGCTCCCCTGGCCCCTGCGTGGCGCAATCACCCCTGCATGGTGTGCTCCCTACAGCCACCTGGCTGGCCCCTCGAATGCAGACAAGACGGGCCCAGCATGTCACCACATCGGGAAGTCGTTTTGCAGTGAGTGACCAGAACATCAGCAGTAAGAAGACCCATGTCCTGGGAAACCCAGAGGGCACGTCACCGGTAACGAGGTTTTTGCTCTTCTCCGGAAGGGCTACCTCCTGAGCCGCCTGTCTGTGTCAAGGCAACGAGGGGCTGGAGCATGAGGAAATCCCACCTGAGATCAGGTGCGCTCCACCTCTCTGTGTGCGAAGGTCCAAGAAGGGAGGGAAGGATCTGGGTCCCCTATGAGAGTGGATCCCTGGTCCCTGGAGCAGGTGCCGGCCATGCCAGGACTTTCCCTTCCCCTGGCAGGACAATTGGGAAAGGGGCGGGCTGCCCCGGGGAATGGGGGAGCCCAGACAGGGGTCAGAGAGACAGCCTGGGGTCAATGGAGCCCAGGGAGGGTACAGGGCCCACCCAGCCTGAGTCTCTCTGGGACTCAGGGAATGGAAGGTTCCATTAGTGTCTGGAGTCCAGGCTAGGGTGCCAGCTCTGCGTCCCCTGAAGGTGGCCCCCTCTCCCTAGAGCCACGGGGGAGGTCAGGCTGGAGGTGCCCCACCCAGGGCTGAGTAGTGCTCCCAGGCTGTGTCGTGTCCCCTTTCTAGCACCTTGGGTCCCTGTGTCATGGCCAAAGTTCTGAGACCAGGGTCCTGGGACACAGGGTTCTGGGGACATGACGCCCTGGGGAGATGAGGTCTGGGAAGATAGGGGGCAAGGCTTCCTGGAATCAGTCCTCAGACAACACTGGCTGTGAGGACTTTTCCCCCGTGTAAGAGCATCTGTCTTCTACCTGACCTCAACCTGTGCCCAGAGTGACTGCCTTGTGGATTTTTTTACTGACTTGCTCCCAGTGACAGATGTGGGGCCGCTGTCAGAGTCTAGAAATCAAAACCAAAGGATTGATTGGATGATGAGTTTCTTCCAAGAATTCCCCTTCGGGGAGTTTTGACATTCTCTCATTTTCTGCCCTGGTGACAGTGCTTCTGGGTGTGTCTTCTGAGAACCCCGAAGACGTTTCTTTTTTGTTACATCACTGTGCGTGTGTGTGTGTGTGTGTGTGTGTGTGTGTGTGTGGCATGGTCCGGGCGGCTGCCCAGGCACAGCTGTGTGCCAGGCACTGTATTTGTAACGTACGGCATGCCTGGGTTCTCGAGGGACATCCTGAGGTGAAACTACCAGCTGTAATTGGGCATAAATCACACTGGCCACAGAGCGAGGCAACAGCGCCAGAATCCCTGGGGACAGACACAGCCTTGCAGCCACCCCCTGACCCCTCTGGGCCCCTGCACTACCGTCCGTGTTGCAAGCACCTGGCCCCCTCCGGCCCTTGCTGGCCGCTGCTCTCTCCCTGCCCCTGTCTCTGCACACAGCCCTAGACACCCCACCCTGCGCCCTGCTCCTTCCCCAGGAAACCGCCTGTCCTGAGTCTCGAGGTGAACGCTCTGCAGAGGCCGCTGCCGACCCCGCGTCCCTCAGACTGGGCTGCACACGGAATGAGCCAGAATGTTCAGAACACGGGTAGGTGAGCTGGGAATTGAGTGATTTATTTTTTTTTACTGATTATTATTTTTTCAGACTAAACCACAATTTATTTTCTTTAAAAACAAATTTTTTTTGAGAGAGAGAGAAAGAGAGAGACAGCGTGAGCAGGGGAGGGCCAAAGAGAAAGGGAGACACAGAATCTGAAGCAGGCTCCAGGCTCTGAGCTGTCAGCACAGAGCTCGACGCGGGGCTGGAACCCACGAACCATGAGATCATGACCTGAGCCCAAGTCAGGCGCTTAACTGACTGAGCCACCCAGGGGCCGCTAAAAAGTTTTTGTAATGTTTATTTCTTTTTGAGAGAGAAAGAGACAGAGTGCAAGTGGGGGAGGGGCAGAGAAAGAGAGACACACACAGAATCCGATACAGGCTCCAGGCTCTGAGCCATCAGCACAGAGCCCCACGCGGGCTCATAGACTCAGCATCCTCATAGACTCGGGTCACAGGAAGGACCCTACTCAGACCCTGGGGCTGCGGGAGGGAGGGTTGGCCCAGGAGCCTGGGGGCTGGCGTCTGGTGGGGCTGCAAGAAAGGAATATCAACGGAAGGGTGAGGGTGTGGCCCCAGCAGCACCAGGACCAGAAAGAAGGGCCTGGAGAGAGAGGAGGGTAATGGCCTGGCTGAGGGACCCCCAGAGGAAGAGGCAGGGGAGCTGGAGGGCTCAGAGACGAGAGGGTTATGGAAAACAAACATGAAGAGCTGAGCCAGGGAAGTCGGGGGGCCCGAATTCCAACAGCATCACTGAATTTATAAAATGGAAATTTCTGTGCTGCAGAGAACAGGGAGCCCATGAGGGAACTCTTGCTCCACACAGAGCGAATGTCCAGACACTTTATTTATTATATTTAGGTGATTCCCCTCCCCATCCGCGAGCCCAGGAGGGAGGCCAGACCCCTATGTCACTCCCAATGTCCACACGCACACTGAGCACGGACTGTGGGCACAGGAAAGGGAGGTGAGATGGATCCAGGAGCGGATCCAGGAGTTCACAGACCCGAGGCCTTGGTCTCCATCCCCCAGGAGAAGGGACGGTCAGGGAACGGAGCCACACCCTCACGCCCCACCCCCTCGACTTTCTGGAATCACATCAGGTGGTCAGAGCCTGCAGATGCTTTCCTCAGAGAACTCAGAGGTGGGTGAGGGAGGGCTCCGCAAGCTTCTGCATGACTTGGGGGTGGGGAACCCCGGGGTCGTTCGGTGGGGACACCGGGGTGTTCGATGCATCCACAGCTTTTCCCTGCCTGCCTATCTGCGTCTCTCTGAAGCACGTCTACAGTGGTGAAGTAATAATGTCAATAATACGAGTCCGTTGTCCCATGTTTTTCTGTGCTGAGGGTCACCCCACCGGAGCAGTGAGAAAGAGGAAGGACTTAAGGATTAAAAGACACACCCAGCTGCCTATCTGGGCTCAGACCAATGACAGAATGCTGACAGTTCCCAAAGCCTCTTTACGAGAAGCATCGGATCATAAAACAGATCCTTTAGTTTTGATTTCTAGAATCTGACACAGCCCAAGACACAGGGACCCCAGGGTGCAGGAAAGGGGGGACATGAAACAACCTAAGAAAACTACTCACCTAAGTGTGTGTGGTCAGCTATATGTGGAGGCTGTGACCTGGAAAGTGTGGGCACCGTCAGGACGCCCCACATAAGCCCTATCCGGGACTAGCTGGGCCCCCAAAGGGACAGTGTCATGGCTAGAGGGCCAGGATTGGAAGATGGAGGAGATGGGATGGGCCAAGTCACGGGTCTTGGGGGGACACCCTCCAATCTATCCAGGACCGGGGGTGCCCACCTAGAAGGAGGGGACTCTGGGCTAAGAATTCACCATCAGAATGTGACTAGACAGCCTGAGAGGGTGAATAGGTTCTCGGGGCAGGAGGCCTAGGTGTGACTGAGGGCAGGCTGCCCGGCTTTCCCTGACACAGACACATCCTCTGGGGCAGCGGGGAGGAGCGTGGGGCCAGGCCAGGGGGGGCTAAGGAAGCCAGATGGGGGAACCCGTGGGGCAGAGGGGCAGCCCTGTGGAGACAGCCAGCCAGCTGGGGCTCAGGGTCCCGCTCGCGGCTGGAAAATAAATCCTGCTCATTTCTTGGGGCCTGGAGGTGGATGGAAAGAGCACCTTGGCCTCCCGGCGGAGCCTGCATCCCTGTGTCCCTGCATCCATCTGCTCCCCGTGAGGTCCTGGCCAACCCCATGCCCTCTGGGAGACTTTCCTTCCTCTAGGTAACGGAGCCGACCGGCTCCAGGTCCAGATGGCAGCCATTCACTGGGGGTGGGCTCCTAAGGACAGCTGGGCACCTTTGTCCTCCTCCCTTCCCAGGACCAGGGCTGAAGGCCAGGCTGCAGCTGATCAGCCCAGATGGCCCCGCCCTACCCGGCACCTGTTGTGTCCTATCGTGTCGTGTGCAGAGTGTGCAGGTGTCTCAACCAGCAGGTCCAGGAGCATAGGCCAGGCCACGCCCACTCGGGGATCTGGAAGGGACTCACAGATGGCCCATTGAAACCTGCCCTCCGGGACCTTCCTGTCCTATGTCGGGGCTTTCCTCTAGGGTACAGACACCTGTCCTCTGGCCTGCTGCCCTGCTGGTCTCTGCTGCCCAGAGAGACCACACCTTCCCTGGACCTTGCCCTTGGTCCTCCTTGAGGCTTCCAGGTAGAAAGGGTTGTTGTCAAAACTGAGAAACCAAACCTTGACCGTGAGGACTTAGGGATATGGCATTTGGCAGATAAGTTCCTCCTAGGTTACGCCCATGAGGGTGGCATGTGTGACCTAAGTCTAGGAAGGGGTGGGGCCCCGCGATGACAACTCAGCAGCTTCTAGGAGCTCTGCTGACATATAGGGCTCCAAGGTCCATACAGAGCACACCGAGGAGAGGGCACAGACCGTGACCAGGCAGAAAAGCAGCGGACACAGAGTCGGAGACCGTGAAGGGTCTGACATGGACGCTATGGAACACAGAGCTGGACACCGTGGAGGGACTGACGTGGACGCTATGGGACACAGAGCCGGATACCGTGAAGGGACTAACGTGGACGCTATGGGACACAGAGCCTGGGATCGTGAAGGGACTGACATGGACGCTATGGGACACAGAGCCTGGGATCGTGAAGGGTCTGACATGGACGCTATGGGACACAGAGCCTGGGATCGTGAAGGGACTGACATGGACCCTATGGGCCACAGAGCCTGGGATCGCGAAAGGACTGACATGGACGCTATGGGACACAGAGCAGGGGACCAGGAAGGGACAGACATGGATGCTGGCACACCGGCCTGGGACAGGTAACACCAGCCTCCTGCATCCCTATGTTTCTGAGCCTCTGCTAGGTCTCCTCCTGTGCACTGGGGGCTCATCCACGGCCTCTCTCCTGCTTACCCATCCTGAGCCCACTGTGCCCGCTCAGCTGATGCCCAGTCTGCTTGGCCCCCAGCCTCTCCAAGCTCCCGGGGACTCATGCCAGAGGCCCCCATTCCTCAGCTTCCTCTGCTCACCTAGGGAATCCATTCTTTCTGCTTGGGAACCCCTCGGAAGTCAGGCCAGGAGGCCTCTTTCAGCTTTACGAATTCCGTTTTGAAAAGGGCACTCATCATTTTCATATCCCAGACACTCCCAGGATGGTTTAAAAGAACAGTGTCTGGTGTCCAGTACTCGGCACAGGCACGTGCTGGGCCCTGGGGCACGATGTGGCACCGGTTGGCCTTGAGGTCTAGGGGACAAGGCCCCAGGGCAGTGGGTCAGCGGGGACGGGGATGGGATAGTGAGGCCAGGAGGTGGCGTGGGAGCCCACCCCGGGCAGACGCAGAGGCCCCGTCGGAGGGTCTGAGGGTCCTGTGCTGCTCCTGGGGGGCACCCGACAGCGGACGGGGCCGGCCTCCCCAGGGCCCCTCCAGGGGTCCCCCGGGGAGCTGACTGGCTCCAGCACAGATCCTGGAAGCCTGTCCTCTGTGCATCTGGCCAGCAGGTGGGGTGCAGGGGCAGGGGGTGTGGGGTGGAGGATCCAAAGAAACCAGAAAATGGTAATGAGTCCATAAGGCAGAGTTTGGGTTTCTAAAGATCTCAGCATCCTTACTTCTTATGGAAACTCTCTCTTCTGTTCCAAATACACACCAGCCAGATGACACTCCTACTCCAGGGGGAGCCCGTGTCTGTGAGCTTCTCCCCCACCCCTTTGTTCGCAGTTGCCTGCTGGACACGGACACCTTCTTGTTGAACTTCCGTCAGGAGTACTGGCAAAAGAAAACCTACCTCTGCTGCGAGATGAAGCTCCCCAAGGAGGCCTTCGGGGTCCCTCGGGGCCCAGACAAGGGCGTCCTGCACAATATGGTGAGGGACCAGGCAGACCGCAGAACACAGGGCCTCCCCAGCCGGGGACGTTCTGGGGAGATGTTTCCCAGGGGAAACAGGGGGACACAGAGCTGTCCCCTGGGTCCCCACGGCTGCCACACCTCGGCCTGGAGTCATGTGGGGACCATTTCTGCGGTGGTCACTGGCTTGGGACCACCTGTGGGAGAGCAGTCACAGTGGCCCAGGGTCTGACCCCATCAGCCCCTGTCACCCTAAATCCAGGGCTCAGTCACTCTCCTCCTGCTGTGTCTCAGAAGAAGCATGAGGACAGAAGAAAAGGCTTCTGGACAAGGGGTCACTTTTCCTCAGGCCCCTGCTGGGGACAGCCTCCCGCCAGAGAGCCGGAGTCCTGTTCGGTTTTGATGCCCCCTCTGCTCATGAGACGGGCCGGCAGGACACCCATCGCCGCTGGCAGGTCCTGTCAGGGGCACTGCTCCCCACACCAGCATGGCCTGAGAGGCCTTGTCAGTGTCAGGGGACCGGTCATACCCCGCCCAGAATCTGAGCTTGCACAACTGACCTGTGTCACTCCCACTTCCTGGTTGGCAATCCTTCCCTCAGCAGGATGGACTAATTTCCAGGGCCCTGGGGGCCCCACAGTCATTCATCCCAGGACTCAGATGCCTCTCTCCTTGGACCCCTCCCCCATGGTCCCTGCACAGGGAGCCCTTCTGTATGTCCCCAGGGCTCAGCACAGGGCGAGGCCCAGAGCAGTGGCTTGTGGGAGTACCCGTCCGCAGAGGGGAAAGGGTTGGGGGTGGATCCCTCCTGAGAGGAAGCACCCACTTCCTTGGCATCAGGCACCTTAGAGCCCACCTGGCCTCCTCCCTCCCCACAAGGTGAGAATCCTGAGCCCCCTTCCCTTGGGCACAAATTTAGCGGGGCTCCAGAAACCCAGGAGTCAGGTTGAATCCCATTTTAATGCACTAGTTGAAAGCCAAACTTCATGCAAATCCCACGATGCATGAAATCACAACAATTTTAAGGAAGACCCATCAGGTCCAGCGAGGCAGAGACCACAGTGAGTGAGGTCGAATGCCAAGCCCTCCCCACCGCTGGTCCAGGCCCTGGAAAAACACTGTGTCCTGTGTTGGTCCATGAGGGCTGGTGGCCCTTGATCCGTGGATGCCTGGATGCCGCCTGAAATCCCATGGCTCTGCATGCTGGGGGGCGCCCTCCTCCAATTCTGTGCTGGAGGCCAGGACCTGCCCCTCCTCACGCTGGGCCCACCCTCCCCCATGTTCCCAGTAATGACACAGCCCCTTCCTGCATCTCCTGTGCTCAGCCTGACCAACACGCGGAGGTGCGTCTCCTGAGGCAGATCGAGTCCTGGGAGCTGGGCTCTGAGCTGCCCTACGAGGTCACCTGCTTTCAGTCCTGGAGCCCCTGCTGTAACTGTGCCAAACAACTGGCCCGATTCCTGGAGGAGAACAAACATGTGACCCTGAGCATCTTCGCCTCCCGCCTCTACACCATGGAAGACTATGAGGAGGGGTTGCGCATCCTGTGGAGGGCCGGGGCCCACATCGCCATCATGACCTCCAAGGGTCAGTGTAGACCTCCTGGCAAGGGCAGGGGCAGGGAGAGGCCTGGGGGATCTTGGTACGAAGACATAGACAGGACTGGTATCCCTGGTGGAAGCCTCTGGCGGCTGCCCAGGGGAGGCTGAGCTGGGACAGCGGGGGACAGCAGAGCACACTGGAGGGGAGTTCGGGCCAGGAGAGGTGTCCAGAAGGGGTGGGAGACAGTGGGCATGCAAGGGAGACGTGGGGGTCTGGAGAGAAGGGGAATCGAGCTGGCTGGGATCCTGGGCTGAAGAAAGTCCCAGGGGTGAACGGAGTCCCTGGGAGGACAGCGGGCAGTGGCGCCGTTATGAGGGCAAAGCCTGTCCCTGAGGGTCACACAGCCTGTGGCCCCTGCGGCCGGCTCACGTCCCGCCCCGCCCCGCTGCAGACTTTGAGCACTGCTGGGACACCTTCGTGGACAACCAGGGAAATCCCTTCCAGCCCTGGGACACGCTGGTCTCTCAGAGTCAGGCCCTATCTGAGAAGCTGAAGGTCATTCTCAAGGTGATGGACATCCCTCCCCTCTGCCTCCCCTGCCCTCCTGCAGCCTCTCCTGGCTCTAGCCTTTCTCTGTCCCCCTCCTCCTCCTCTGGGATACCTGCCCCTTCCCAGGGTGCCAGCGTCCTGTGCCCAGGGCTCCTGCCTCTGCTCCCCACCTCCCTGGGTCCCCCTCCCTCCCATCTCTGGCTGCCAGACCACTTCTGTGTGTCCTCTGTCCCTCTGTCTCACTGCCCGGCCCATTCACCGACTGCTTCTTGTCCTGGGGCAGAGGACGGACGTCAGTGACGCTAAGATGGCAGGAGACCTCTGTTGGACAGCAGAAGAAATCCCTTCCTCCCGAGAAACGTACACTTGGCCTTCACCGCCCTCTGTAGATGGATGTCAAGAAGCCAGAGAAAGGCAACGAGCCCAGAGCAAATAGTCTTAAAAAAATAAAAACCAAATAGTATTACTCATCATTGCAAAATCTATCTTCTGTTCCAAACACACATCATGAAGATTGCCCTCACCGCTGTCAGAAGGGTTTCCAGAGTTCAGAGAAGTAATTACTTCAATTGATTTTAAATGCAAAACAATAAAATGAAATATGAAACATCTTCTACCAAAGGTTTTCTCTGTAAACGTGTCATGAAGTCTAAAGTGCTTTAAAAAAAAAAAA
>PJEM01020001.1:0-14558 GCA_004023845.1 Helogale parvula
GGGGGGGGGGGGGGGGGGGGGGGGGGGGGGGGGAAGGCTGCGTCTTCTCTCCGTCCAGCGGCACCGGCAAAACAGGACGAGAATTTTCTCCGGGCTGCCCTGCTGATAATTACCCGCCGAGCGGGAACCTGGAGCCAACGAGCGTTTTGTCATTTTTGTTTGAAATGAAATGCAATTTCCAAAACTACTCATAAGAAATGGGGGACGCCAGTGTCTGCACATCATGTGGTACCTGCAGTCAGAACCAGGCGAGAACAGCGCAGTCACCTGCCCGGTCGTGTGCGTGTGTGTGCGTGTGTGTGTGTGTGTGTGTTTTGAAACTGGATTGAGAAGAGCTGTCTTTTCTTATGAGCTGTCCCTGCATTTAAAAATCATCACAGCAAACCTCCTAAGTTTACAGGCAGACCGCAACATACCTGGAAATCACACAGCCTGTTTTCAGCAGTGTAAATAGTACTTACGAATCTGTGTGCATTGCTTAACAATAAAAATACAGTGGGTATGTTTTAATTCCGTAATAAATGTCTCCAAGAAGATGTCTCAATAAAGAAGAACTCTCTCTTTTTTCTGAGGACCAGAATCCAAACATATCACCAGAACTAGGGAGGATATTTTCATGGTCTCGACAAATTTGCTGGGAGACAATTTGCGGCTGATAAAACGGCTCCAGGTTTTCCCAGAAAAGTTTAAACGAAAGCCTTTGAATCAGACGCCTTGTCACTCTCCATGGACATTCTGGATGTGCTCCTCACAAACAAGTTTAATCAGTATTTTCCCAGGTGCTTCCATACCTGTTTGCTCACAGCAGCACCCCTGCTCGGCTTCCTGTTTTAAGGGTGTTTTGTGGGGTTTGCGACGAAACCGTTGCTTTTCTCAACACCCCCACTTTCCAACACGGCGTGTCTAAAAATATTGGAGGCTCCGTACTGTATCTGTCTTGAATATATCTCTTTTTATACCGAGTCACTGGGTGCATTGCAGGGATGGGAGAGCCTGGGAAAAACTTTTTTTCCTTGTTACTGGCTTTTAGGAAATGATTGTATCTGTACAAAATCTGAGACCCAGAGAGGAAAAAAGTCTTCTCCAGCCTTAAATTAGATCCTTTATCTTAACAAGTTACACAGGATTTGCTGATGCTTCAGTTTGGGGCCGCCGGTAACCCCAGAGCCGCCGTGGCGTTAATTGGCTTCGGTCCTTATGTTGCAAGTGAGTCACTTTCCCCAAATCTCATTTCTGCCCTGGCTTTGGAGAACCTCCTCAGACCGGCTCCGGAGAGCCTCTTCATTATGAAAATCACCACCTTCATTACGGAGCCTCCGTTCATCTCCCGCGATGGGGGAGAGCCAGGTGTGATTGAAACACGCGGAGAGGCCGATTTGGGGCTGCGGCTGCCCCTGAGAGGGGCCCCAGGCCGCCACCCATCCCCCACCCTGGCCCGAGGGAGCACCACTCGGATTCTGCACCCAGGACCGTGGATGTGGGAGGAGGAGGTTGTCTGATCCTGGGAGCAGGCGGGCAACCCAAACAGCCAGAAAACAGTTGGTGGCACCCCCGAAGCCACACGGGGTTGGCTGGACGGGAAGGATGCTTGCTGGGAAATGTCCTCCTGAGGTGAGGACGGGGAGCCCGGCCGCTGCCTTCCTGAGCTATGCCCTCCATCCAGGTAGACGATAGGGGGCTGGACCAGGGCCTGCGGAAGCCCCTCCCCCTTCACATACGTTTAATCCCAGAGGAACTGACGGGAACAGGGTTGAGCCCCTGCTTGCACACACCTGCTGGGAGCCCCAGCACGTTTCCTGATGCTCCCGGTCCTCAGTTTGCTCATCTGAGAAGTGGGGATGACAAATACCATTAGCTGCCAAGGAAGTGCCTCCAATTTTTGTTAGTTTGTTTTTCTTCTATTGCCTCCCATGGTTTCCTCTGATGCATTCATGCCCTCCACTCCGTCCACATGGGTTCTGGTGAGTGCTTGTCCTTACTCTAGCCAGTTGGTCAGTGGATGGCCCTGAGCACCTGGATCCAGCTTAGCCTGCAGCTGGACCTCTCTGCATTTTTCCATTAGTCAAACCGATGCACTCCCTGTTGCGTGCTAGGTGGGGACGGGTTTGGTTCTCATCACCTGCTCACACTTGAGCACACCTCGGCGTCACCTGGAGAGTTTGCTAGAGTACAGATCACAGGTCCCGGATCCGGTGGTTCTGATTCAGCAGGTCTGGGTTGGGGCCTGAGAATTTTTGTTTCACCGAAGGTACCAGGGACTGTTGCTCTGAGGACCGCACTGTGAGGACCCCTGTGTGGACCCCGGCGGTCTCGTGTGGCTGCTCCGAGAGTCACGTGACTGGGCTAGACCTCCGCCACCTTCGAGGGGAGAGTCTGGCACCTGGGGCTCCCCTTCGGGGCCTGCATGTATCCTCAGTCTGCTCTCAGTCAGCTCGTAACACAGGGAGTGATGGGCGTCACTAAAAGCAATTAGGTTGGCGACAAAATCGTTCTAAGGCTTTGCTGTCTGGGGAAGGGGGAGGCCAGCACAGAGAGCAGGGGACCCTGCAGGGCCAACCCACCTCCGCACAGGTGCACCTGAGGAGCGCAGCGGTGTGCGGGCTGGTGTGCCGCGGCCACGAGGCTGTGCAGGAAACGGGACCGATGCGATATGTATGTGTATGTATACTTTACATGCAAATATATACTTAAAACTTTTTCAACGTTTATTCATTTTTGAGAGACAGAGTGTGAGTGGGGGAGGGGCAGAGAGAGGGAGACACAGAATCTGAAGTAGCTCCAGGCTCTGAGCTGTCAGCACAGAGCCCGACGCAGGGCTTGAACCCAGGGACTGCGAGATCATGACCTGAGAGGTAGTCAGACGCTTAAGTGACCGAGTCCCCCAGGCAAATACGCATTTTATGCAAATTTATGCAAATGCACATATTTTACATACAGATTTTTATATAAGAGATTTATATACAAGACATGTATACATATATATAATGTAAGATTTATGTGTGAAGAGATTTATCACGAGAATCTGGCTCAGATGGTTGTGGAAGCTGAGAAGCTGACTCTCCACCTTCTGCGAGTGGAGACCCGGGGGTCCCTCAGTCTGAGTTTGAAGGCGTGGGACCCGGCGGGAGGGGACGGTACATCTCAGTCCTAGAACAGGAGAAGGCCCTCAAGTCAGTCAGGGAGGTGAGCACCCCCTCCACCCACCCTTTTGTTCTATCTGGGCCGGCAGCGGGCTGGAGGGGACCGCTCCACACGGGGGGAGGTGCACCTGCTTCACTCCGCCACAGCTGCAAATGCTAATCTCTTTGAAAACCACTATGTCAGACACCCAGAAATAATGTTTAACCAAATATCTGGGGGCCTGGGTGCCCCGTCACGTTGGCAGGTGAGCTTAGCCGTAATGCCTGGGGATGAGGAGCCGGCTTGCCTTGTCTGGAGACCAAGGGTGCCCAGCCCGGGGGAGTCAGAGGTGTGGATGCAGGGGGGGATGGGGGCACCAGACAGCGGCTGAAGCTCCGTCCACATACCCAGAGCGGGGTGAGGATGGTGTTCCGGGGGACGCAGGACAAAAGGCCAGGTTCTCAGATAACTCCTCACTTGAGGCACAGTGTGAATGCTTGATAATAAAAACGCATGAGGGGAGAAAATAAGATTCGTATGCCGTCCGGTGCTTCTCTCTCTATCCCCCATTTCTATGCAAGCAAGATCCCAGAGATTATTAATCATGTAACAAGCCAGGAATGTTTCCAGTCTCCTGAGTGATTTCTGAAGCCGCAGGAACCAACGCATCTGATTGCACTTTCTTTTTTCCTGCCCTTCTCAGGCAGCGATTTGCTAAAAAGCTTGGAGGTTGTTACTTCTCCCCCAGCAGAGCCAGCGACTAAAGTGTGGCTCCCGGCGGCGGCCGCTCTGGGGGACCCGCTCTGTGTGCACACACGCATGTCTATGCCCCCGGGTTCCACGCGGCTTCTTCAGCTGGAGGCTCCTGAGCGCGAGCGGCTTAATTCCGTGAGTGTTTGCAGCTCAGAACGCTCCCTCACATTTGGTGCCGCTATTCCTGGCCTTTCAAGCCAGACTCGGGGCTCTCAGAGACCTAGAAGCTTCCTGATGAGCAAATCGAAGGAAACCCCCACGGGGACTTGGGGTACCTGCTTTCCCTCCAGATATAACTCTTGCTCAAGTCCGTGAGCCGCTGCATGTGAGCGGGGTTGTGTTCTCTGCATCCGTGTCCAGCCACCTCTCTACCCAGCTGACCTAGGCTACCACCAACACGGCTTTCCAACTCGTAAAGCACTTTGTTACAACATGGAGATCTCCTCGGTGGGAAATTCGATTTGACCCCTCACCTCACGTTCAAAAATGACCGCCTCTGGGCCATGAGCTCTTTCTCCCTTTACCCTCAGCAAAGATGTCAATCTGATAAAATGATTCTATCCTTTAACTGAAGTCTTTGCTTCTTTGCTGAGAACAATACAACATATGTATTTCTCTTCAAAGTACTCAGCGCCCCCTGTGTCCACATATCCAGTTGAGTGACCCAGGAAGGACAGTGAATAAATTCATTCTGTTTTTTTGTCATGGAGGTTGGTTAATATAACCGAATTTCAGGGATGGGACCGCCAGCCTACTGCCTTCATTCTCTTGTTTTCTCTGTGACACTTTCAGCGGAAAGGACAGGCTAAGAGCGTAGATGTTGGTTCTAGGAGGACCTGGTTTTGAACCTTGGCTTGTGATGGAGAAAAGTCCCTTTGCTTCGCTGCGTCTCCCTCATCTCTTGGCTGGAGTTGAGAGCAGTCCTTTATGGGCGGGGAACGTGGGTGACTGTTGACCCCCAGGGTAACGCTCATGACAGCCAGTGCCCTGGAGGCCTGATGCTGCCGGAGGAGTGGCCTCCAGGGCCGATGGAGCTGCACACCAGCGGCTGCCTCCCCAACACAGGACACCTGACCCTTGTCCCAGTGGTGACGTGTCCCGGAAGGCGGGCCTTTGGTCAGACAAGCATCCCCATCTTGATACCATGGTCCCCCTCTGCCACATGCTGGTTTGCTGGGGGGTGTGAATGACTTGCAGCTGACAGTGCACAATGAGGAGAGCGACCCCACAGAAGCTTGAAAGGGGTCCGCTCCCTGGCTGAGCAAGCCCGAGATGTGCTCCCCGCTCCTGCCTCCACACGGCTGTGGGCGGATGGGTCACGGCTGTGGGCGGTGAAAACACAGAGCGGCCGACCCAGGACCAGCTGCCGACCGACTGAACACGGCAGAGGAAGATTAGAGGAAGAGGCTGGGTCCTTGGTGGACCCCTGCACCACACCCGGGACCCTCCTTCCAAGCTTCTTGTTACAGGAGAAGATTACACGTCTTCTCTGTCTGAGGACTTCTTAGCTGGCAGTTTCCCTTCCTGCAACTGAATATATATCCTCACGGGCAGATCACACCACCGGCCGTCATCCTCTGAGCAGCCAGCCTCTGCTCCTTCTGCCCTCCCTTCCCAGAATTACTTATATGCTCAGAGCCTGAGAGGCACGAGAGAGATTCCTCCCAAGCGGGCCCCCTCTGTCCCCGGCGACAGGGTCTGGGAACACAAAAGACCGAGTCAGGAGTGAGATAGTAAGTCAAGAAAATCTGGGCCACTCCAGCAACTTCAGGCCAGCCCTTCCCCCTCGGAGCTCCCGGCATTCTTTTGATTTTTCCTCGGTTCTTAATGAAGTTCTTATTTGGGCAAACTGCCTCGAAACTTCAGTTGGAAACTTGACCCTGGAAATTTCCTTAATTAGAAATAATGTGATTAATGACTAGGCTTGTGTTTGCTAATAAATAAACTCCGGCTTAAAATACAACTTTTGGATTCGGGGGAAAGGGTTAATGGTTTTGCCGGCCTGGGGGGCTGGGCCCTCCGTTCTGAAGAAGAGACTGAGTGTAAGGCCCTGGGATTAGCTCACTGGGGTGGGCGCTCAGTAAACGTTTCATGGATTAGTAAAGAAAAGCAGATGACTTTTCAAAACATGAAGCAATTGATAAAAAAGGAAATGGAGGTGGACAGTGGGGCTTCCTGTCCTGGGAGCCCGGGAGGTGGGACTGACTGGTGACATGTGGACAAACAGCCCCGAACCGGAAGGCCTTGGACATGGAGAGCGGCAGGGGCGGAGCCTGGCAATGGGGCGGGTAGGAATGTGGGGGGCAACAGGCAGGCAGCCTGAGGCCTCTCCCAGCATCGGGAGTCAGGTGCACCTGGTCAGGGGGAAGCTAAATGTTCACCTTGTAGTGACGGCTGTCTACAGACACCTGCGAGCCTCTAAGGGACCCCTGGTCCCTTCTGAGGAGTCTCTGAGGTCAATGCTATTTTCGTGACCTTATTGATACCTGACAGGTCTTTCTCGCTGACGCGACCCGGCACCGAGGGGCGGAAGGCTCGACACTGACCCCACCAGCGCTTTCTCGTGGGTCCCCGTGGCCCTGCGGACCGTGCTGGTGGCCGCCGTGTTCTGCGTGGTCGTGCACTTGAAACTGAAGCAGGCCAAGTGTCCTTAGGAATTTCCTCGCTGAGGTGGTAAAACATGCTAATGTCATTAAATCTTGACCGTTGCGTGCTCCTTAACAAATATTTCGAGTGACGATGTGGGAAGCAGGCACAGGGCACTTGGACCTGCCAAAGGCTGAGTATGCGTGTCCGGAAAACCCAGTGCGGTTGTGTGAGTTGTGAGCTGAATTGTCCTCTGTTTCCAAACAGCACTTTCACTTATAAAGAGCGTCTGATGGATAAACCATGGTTATTTTGGCCTGGGTATTTTGCAGAGATCTTCCCCCAAATGAACTACATCAAATCTCGTGTGCAGAATTATAAACAAAAACCTACATAACATTTGGAACTGTTGTTTCCTAAGAGAACAGTGGGATGTTGCCAAATCGCTCATGGGTAAGAGATTTCACTGAAAGTTCAAGATAGACAAGTGGATTTTTCTTTCCTTTTTTTTTTTTTTAAATGTTTATTTTTGAGAGAGACAGAGACAGTATGCCGGCAGGAGGAACAGAGAGAGAGGGAGACACAGCATCCAAAGCAGGCTCCAGGCCCTGAGCTGTCGGCACAGAGCCCGAGCACAGCACCCGCCTGTGACGGCCCGAAGAGCCAGGCACGCTCTGCACAGGTCACCGAGTGAGAGTCGGATGTGGCCTGGGGCCCACCGCTTCGGACTCCGTGGACTTGGGACAATCCCTTCGTCTTGCCTGAAACTGAATTACTCACCACCAAACAGAGACTGGACCTCTGACTTCTGAGAGCCTCTGACCACCCCGAGGGCTCA
Organism: Helogale parvula; assembly: GCA_004023845.1. Taxonomy (NCBI): domain Eukaryota; kingdom Metazoa; phylum Chordata; class Mammalia; order Carnivora; family Herpestidae; genus Helogale; species Helogale parvula. The sequence goes on from PJEM01020001.1 coordinate 7,298, forward strand.
GAGGTGTCTGGAATCTCTCTTCCTCTCTGTGTGGTTGCCTCCTCGGCCAAATAAAAACAAATGCGGAGCTCGGTTAGGAGAGATTCTATTTGAAAAGACTGTGGCAACACAGGGAGGAGGCTGACGTCACAGACCTGTTCAGCCAGCCCTTCGTGAGGCCAAGGAATCTGGAAGGTCGTGTCTGACGGGTCAGAGGCGTACGTGGGGATTTCGGGGAGCCGTTTCTTGGAACACAGAAGCTGAGGTTTCGTTTACTGCTGCTGTTTGCCAGGAGCACAGGGCTCAGGTAAAACCGAACGTTTTCTCCTCAAAGCCAAGTCTGCTCTGAGCCCGGGGGATGGGGGGGGTGACCCGCCTGCGGCCCTGAGCTCTGGAGCTTCCCGCGAGAACCGGATGCCGGCGCTGGTTTGCAGGATCAAAACGCGTGCTCATGGCTGAACCTTCCGTTCTAGCGGCCTGACCAGGAGCTTGCGTCTAGGACTGCGGTCCATCCTCAGTAGCAGAAAGTTTGACTTCAATGTCTTAATCCAGTAAAGGTGTGCTCTCCTCGGGTTGCAGTGTCTGAGCTGGAAGGTCGTGGGCAGGGGTGTGGGGCTGGTGACCCAGAGGCGCAGGGCCCCTCCTGTCCTCCTGCTTCGCCTTCCCGGTGTGTGACGTTCGTCTTCATGGCAGAAAGTTGGTTGCTGTTCTTGTGGGCATCATCCTGCATTCCGGGCAGGATAGGGCTTTGCCGCTCTTTCAGAAAGTGATATTCGCTCTTATGGACCTCTGGGCAACGCTCCTTGGCGAGAATTATGTCATATGGTCATGCCTAGCTCCATGGATCTGTGGGAAGTTAAATATAGCATGAAAATGGCCCATCTCGTGGTGAAATTCCTTGAATATTGAAGCTTTATCTTAAAATACCTAGCGAATTTACTCGACAAGTCTATGTTTGTTTTAATAGAAAAATAATATCTTAAGTATTTATCAGTTAAGTAAGACTTTTCCTGCCTCCTTCCAACACTGGACTAAAATTAAGGATGGGCCTTGTCCACTCTGTGGTCTTGAGCACAGCAGGGCGCACCTCGCTTGGGCCCTCCCAGGATGGCCAGGTAATTGTCACTCTATCAACTCACCGTTAATTGGACTTTGTAGACTTGAAAACACAGAACTCGGGAGGTCTGGGTTTAGAAACACTGTGGATTTTCAGTTCAGAGAAAACGCGTGTTTACAGAAATTAGGTTAAGATATAGTCATGGCTAAAGCTGCCCTAAAGAGAGATATTGATTATTATTTGATGCGTCAAATCATAACAAAATTGCCAGATATCTCAGGAATTTCCCAAAGAAAACCTATGATTGAAAGGAACAGCATTGGGCTTCTGAGCCCCCATGGGCTGGAGAGCCGGCTCGGGCTTGGAAACGTGGCTTGGAAATCTGTGGTCACCTTTGTGGGAGAGACTTGCTCCTTTTATCTGAAGGTAGCCCAGCCGGCCCTGCGTCTTCTGGGTTGTGGGAGAGAATTGCTCTGACCCCACAGAGTGTCTTGTCCCCTTTGCAAGTCCATGCATTCGTTTAAAGTGGACCCTTTCACGCATCAGAGGCTCTCCTGGGACCCGGGGCGTAGGGCAAAAATGACAAGTCCTCAGACAAGTGCACAAGTTACTTTTAGAGAGGGACAAGCACCAAGATTAAACAAAACCTGGTGACTGTTACATCAGAGGGCGGTTCTGGGGGTCAGCCTCAGCCAGGGCGGCCAGGGGAGCCTGTTCCCCGCCAGCCATATTTAAACTGGACCCAGCCCCCAGCAAGGAAGAGGGCACCGCTACACAGGCTGCGGCAACTTTGGATTTTAGCTTGGACTTTGCATCTGTCCCTCTATGATATTTTTATCAATTACTCTGAGTTCTCTTCTCTGACGTCACACAGAACGATTCTCTCCAACCTTCTTGCTCCTCAGGTAAACAAACAGCCGTCAGGTCGAGCCTCCCTACTTATCCATTCAATAGTCCCTGCCCATGCTTGGAGCTTCTCCAACCCTGATGGCTCCCTTCCAGCTGGGGACCCTGCCCCCAGAGCCGCACCACAGCCTCTGCCACGAGGCCACAGGAGCCGAGATGACGTGACCGCCCCACCCCTGGACCTTGCTGGTCACTCCCCAGGGCGTGGCTCCATCCCGCGTCGCTCAGGCACACTCCCTGAACTCTTCCAGACACACTCACGTGTTGTGTGCGAGCCCACACCTGTGAGTGGAGACTCCGAGAATGCCTCAGGCTCTGTTCGGGCTGAACATTCAGATTTGCACACTTATTCTCATCCTTTGTAATTCGACCCAAATCAAAAAAGAACAAAACTCATAAAAAGCATTGTAATAAAAAAAAAGTGAAGGAAGACACTATTTCTACACTGAGTCACAGAGAGCTCGGGTTTAGCGAGATTTCCATCTGGGAAAGGTTCAGGTGAGATCCCATTTTATCCAAACTAGGTCAATCTTTGCTTTTCTCTTTCTTGCTTAACCAGCCACTGGCTCACTCAGGGCTTCTCCCGGTGCCCGTAATGAGAAATGTGTCCCGGTGTAATTACAAAGATAAAAGTTCAGTGAGCACAGGCAGGAGGGCAGGCGCTAGGAAGGACCACATGCCCAAGGCTGTTCCCACGGCTCAGCTCCGAGCGCCCGGCCGAACCGGAGGTGTGGAGCGGCTCCTGGGCAGCCTGTCACCAGCCTCTTTGCCAGTGAAGCCAAGGACGGCCTTTCCCCCATAAAGATGAAGCGCTGTCTGGGAAGTCAAACGAATTTGCACTTGTTGTGATGGCTGACCGCAGGACAACTTTGAGACATTTTAGCTGGAAGATAAAAGCTTTGGGAGAACATCTGCTTCCTTCTGATGAAGCCGTCAGCGCCACCATTAGCCCATCCATCAACCTGTCCACCGTTCATCTATTAATCCCGTCACCCTCCCACTCAGTCCTCCCGCCACCCACTTCTCCCATCCATCCCTCCATCTACCCACTGACCGGTCATCCACCCATCCATCATCCATCCATCCATCTGTCCATCCAACCACACATGCATGCCCACTTGCCACTTTCCCTAAAGCGCCTTTCCCAGGGTCTCTTCCCCCACTGATTTGGGGGTCCGGGGTGCTCTGTGCATTGGGGAAGGCAGGAGAGGTGTGCGGCCCACCTTAGCCGGGGTGGGGCAGTGATTCAGATGATCCCTGGGGGGCACTCATGTGTTGGCATAACTGTGCCTAACTGGTGCTCTCCATGGTGCTGGACTCCCATCAGCTGGAATCATTTTGACTCATCTCAGGGGTGGGTGCTCCAATCCACACCTTACCGAAACCTGCTCTGAGCAGGTAAGCGCTGCCCAGGGCCCCACAGCTACGAATGAGCCAGCAGAGCCATGCCGTCCGGCTCTGAGGCCTGTGGTCTCTGGACCACGGCTGCTCTAATCTCTTCCCTCCAGGAATGAGTGAGGTCCCAGCTCACGCCACTTCAGGGACCCCCACCCACCCACCGAGAGTCCGTTACAAGCTCTCCAATTAGCCAGCTCTCAGGAATAAGCCATGGCCACGGCCACGGCTCTCCACCTGGCCGCCAGCGTACAAGGTGCTGAAGGCCTCTGCACAGTGTTACCATGGATACCGCTCCCCTCCTCAGGTAGGGATGTTTCTGTGCGCCGCCTGGAAAACGGAGATTCAGCTATACCAGCTGATGATTTTAAAGACAAAGCTGCCCTTTGCTGGAGAGAAAAGAAAAAAAATTTAAACCCCCCCCCACAAATTTTGAGGTATCACATTCATTTGGCTTTTGGTTTTGTGCTGAGGATTCATTTTCATGTTGAGGCGGTCCTATTGGGGAGTGAGAGATCTGAGCTCTGACTTCCAGGGAGAGTGCAGTGTGGGGGTGACATCTGTCATTATGGGGAGCCGTGGTCTCCCGGACAGGAAGCAGGGTGTTTCCTTCAGACTGGTGGCTGGCGGTGGTCCAGGGCTCAGCTGCGCTGGGGTCTCGCCTCGCAAAGCGCCTGGCCCCGGCTACAGAGTTGGCTGCTGGATATTCTACATGCGAGAAGGTTTTCAGAGATTCTGTGCCACCCACCTGCTGGGGGTGCCCCACACACGACCGGCAGCTAAGGATCAAGGAGTAACCCAGTGAGGGTCCGGCTTGTGGACACCCTGACATGTCTGAGGGACCCAAGGTCTCCTGGCGGTGGCTTAAACCTGCCTGGAGTGGCTCAGGGACACCTGGGAAGGATGGATCCCAAACCCAGCTGAAATCAGAGCTGCTGGCTTAAGTTAGTTTTTAGGATATTATTAGATACAGCGAACTACCTTCCTAGTATGCAGTTCTGTGAGTGTTGGCACATCCGTAGTCATGTAATCACAGCTATGAAGAAGTTCTAGAACATTCCTTCCCCATCCCCCGGCTCCTGGCAACCACCCATCTATGTTCTGTCCTTCGAGTTTGGCCTTCTGGGAATGTCCACACACCGAATCGTAGAGCCTGTGGCCTTTGGAGTCCGGTTTCTTCCAAGGAGCATGATGCAGTTGTGATTTATCTATATTGTTGGGAATATGAAGAGTTCCTTCCTTTATTGCTGACGAGTTTTCCATCAGTTTGTCTAACCTTTCCCCAATTAAGAGACAATTGCGTTGTTTCCCTTCTTTGTTTAAGGTGATTTTTAAAATGAAGCCGTCATTGACATTTGAATACAGTTGTTGTGTGACAAGATTTTTATTTTTATTCCACTAAACTCCTAGGGCTGTGACCGCTGGTCGTTAGGTAAGTTTAGATTTGTGGGAAACTCCAGCTGTGGTCCATGGCGGCCACGACGTTTTCCATGGCGCTGGTGGTGAATGAGACCCCCGTTTGCCATGCTCCTGCCAGGGTTTAGTTCTGTCCGCTTGCTTGTGTCTAACTGGAGCATTCTTGTAGGCGGAGCGGAGTGCCGGCCGGTTCCATCTGCATTTCCCTAGTGACGGCAGATGCTGAGCGTCTATCATATGCCTATTTCCCATTTTACATCTTTGTGGGTGAAATGCCCGTTTGCACTGTTATTTTGCTGCTTTTATTTGTCTAAGTGTTGAAGTGGAGAGGAAGAGAGAGAACAAGGAAAGTCACACAGCCTGATAAAAGCGGGTGGAAGGGCGAGCAGAGACGTGGTGTCCCAGGGCTGCATCGAGCACTTGTCCAAAAGTCCAGATGAAGGTCTGGGTCTGGTTTATCTTAGGGTAACAGCCATGGTGGGGCAGGTGCCGCCCCAAAGAAAGACCCTGATGGGGGCCACTTTCAACCCCATCCTCCTCGTTGTGTTTCGAGGAAGCCATCAGGGTCTGGTCATCGCTGTCGGTTCACAAGACAGATGACAGAGCTTTAATTATGCCAATAGGTTTCATAGTATTTACACCACCAGATAATGAAGAGCTCATGTTAGTTACTCAATAAGCGCTTGTGGGATCCATATAAAATTCAGTCCCTGCCGCCTTGGACTCTGTATTTGCTTTGAAAAGCCAACACTGAAGTCATCAGAGAGAGAATTAAAGACACAACTGGTGACACTAACTGTTGGAAATGGGCACCAATAAGAAGGAGGGTGAGTTTTACACAGTCACGAGGCTCCACTCGGGAGACATGGGACTTGTGTGGGGTGTGGAAGGGAGACCGGCAGAGAAGAGGGCAAGAGAGAATCCACCTGAGAAGGGCAAGTGTGAGCAAGGCATGTTGGGGGGGTGGGGGGCATGTGACAATGAGGGGACAGGCTGGTGGGGGTGGGGTGATGTGCAGCGGGGGACACAAGCCAGCCAGAGCAGAGGGCTCACACCAAAGGCAGAGTGTGGTTGTGGGGTGGGGGACAGAGGCTGAAGCTACAAAGGCCACATGTAGCCCCATCCCTGTCCCTCAGCCCCCTTGGTGTCTTTGCTGGGCCAGGACTTACGCTCTCCAGGTCCTCCGGCCACGTGGGTTACACACTGGCTACATCACTGAAACCACCTGGGCGAGCACACCTGCTGCCTGATCCCACACTGTGGGGTTTCTACTTGTGGGGAGACATCCCTCCAACAAGAAATGTCTAACATTCCATCGTATAATCTGCTCAAACCAAGAACTGTGTGATGCTGGGCAAGAAAAAGAGAAAAATCCTCAGGCCTCACCAGAGCAGAGGCTCAACCTGGAGCTCTTGTTCGCCGAGGTGATTACTGTCGGATTCTTCCTTAGTCACACGCCTCAAGACCCACGCGCCAGCGGGCTGCAGTAAATCACGTTTGCTGCAGAGTTCTGGCCACTTCTTTGGCTCCTTAAATATCTCCTCCTTGGTTTCTTTTATTGAACCAGCAATCCATATGGACATTGATTAGACTGCAACAGGAACAGTGCTTCGTTCAGCTGATCGTGGAAACAAAATCTATTTGTCAAGACTAAGCCCTTGGTCCAGACGATGACCGGTTCTCCCAGGAGCGCCCTCGTGAGGGGCGGTGTGCACGTGTCCATGGCTGGCCTTCTAGCCCTCAAGGGCAAATGAAGCTGGGCACTGGGGCTCGCTCTGAGCTCTACTGGTAAGCGGGCTGGTGTCTCACCCCCTGGCCCTGGGCCACGCAGTTCCTCAGGGGCCCACACTGAGCTCTCGACAATACTCCCCCTTCCGCCTCAACGGCTCCTGCAGGCTCCCTCAGATCCTGGCCTCTGTGCGCCTGTTCTGATGTCGTCGTAGAAGCTTTGCTTGCTGAGACCTGTGGAGACATGAGGAGGCACGGATCTCGATGGCTCTGGTGGCGCTGGCTCACAGGATGGTCCTGCGGTGGAATAATCACTCTGTGTCCCAGAATAGAAACAAAATCAGTGGACCCACGGGAGGCTCACAGTGCGCGGAGTGCTGGTGCCGGGTATGTCCACAGCTCCTGAGACTCCCCCTCCAGGGGACCCTTGCCATCCAGGCCTCCGAGGGACCCTCCCCGTAGCTGGCGCGTCACCACCCTGGGCCCTTCCGTATTTGTACAACGGTTCCTTCAGAGCCACGGTCGTCCCCGTGTGCAGCCCCACAAGGTGGCCTGCGCCTCAGACACCCGCCTGGGGAGTGACTCCCTTAACTGGCCTCCGGGTCCACGGAGGTGGCCTCTGGGGTGTGTGGGTTTCTCTTTGACTCCACGTCCCCCCGGTGCGTGCCGTCCAGGGTTTCAAGAACACCCCTCCAACGCTGGTGCTCCTCAGACCAAATCTACCCGACACTTTTTAAAAATATAGTTTATTGTGCTCATCCCAATGAGTGCCCTCCTCCG
>PJEM01020002.1:0-14516 GCA_004023845.1 Helogale parvula
TCTTCAAGGGTGTTCAAACATTAAAGTTGGTTGAATAGGAGTGAGAAGGTGCCTAAGGTACAAAACCAAGATTAAATTAGGTTTGTATATAACTATCTGGCTGCTTATCTCCTAGGGACAGAGTGGGTAGGGACAGATGAGGTCCACCAGTTCCACAGGGAGATGGCAATTCTGTCCTGAGAGCAGATCTTGCTGCTAATCAGTCCACAGGGTCAACAGAAATGAGGTTCTGAACCCTCTTCCTTAAACCAACCCCCTGAGCCAATCCCACAGCCTCCTGGGGGTGGGTGGCGAATAGAAACGGATTTATTTTGAGGTGATTCTCTGCCCTAATCAAGGATAAACTTACTGTTGGAAAAGACAAGCAGCTGCTTGTTCTAGAAGCAGCAGGAACGCAGGATTTACGTAAATTCTCCCCGCCTCCCCCCACACTGTACTTTACCTCATTAACTAAAGCAAACTGCATTCAGCCTCTCACACATGTTGGAACCACTTGGCAGGCAGTCCAGCATCAGTGTGTATGCCATGAGGAGGCTCTCCTGTCGATATGTCATAGAGTCCCAATTCATATCCATGTAATATTCAAGTAATATTTTGATACTAATCCCAACAATATCTGTGATTTTTAATGTTTTCAGACTTTCTTCATAGCTAGTTTCTTCATTCCATAGAAGCTACACATTTTTTAAATTAATTTTAATTCCAATGGAGTCAACATACTGTGTTTCATGGGTACATTATAGTGATTCAACGATTCCATACAACACCCAGTGCTCATCACGACATGCGCACTCCCGAATTCCCATCCCCTCTACCCACCTCCTCTCTGGTAACTTCCACTTGTTCTCTATAGTTAAGAGTCTGCTTTTGGGGGGCACCTGGTTGGCTCAGCCATTAAATGGCCAATTCTTGATTTAGGCTCAGATCATGATCCCAGGGTCATGGATCAAGCCCTGCATTGGCCTCCATGCTGGGCATGGAATCTTCTTAAGATTCTCTCTCTCCCCCTCCGCCACTCCCTCCCCCTGTATGTGCACATGTGCTCCCTCCAAAATTAAAAAAAAAAGTCTGCTTTTTGGTTTGTCACTCTCTTTTCGTTCATTTTGTTTCTTAATTTACACATATGAATGAAATCAGACAGTATTTGTCTTTCTCTGATTTATTTTGCTTAGTATTATACTCTCTAGCTCTATCCACATTGTTGCAAATAGTAAGATTTCATTCTTTTTAATGGTTGAATAATATTTCGTTGTATACATACACCACTTCCTCTTTATTGACTCATCTATCGATGGACACTCAGGCTGCTTCAATAATTTGGCTGTTGTAAATAATGTTTCCATAAATGTAGGTGCGCATATGTCCCTTCGAATTAGTGTTTTTATTTCCTTTGGGTAAATATCCAGTAATGCAATTCCTGGATCATAGGGTACTTCTATTTTTAATTTTTTTAGGAACCTCCGTTCCGCCTTCCACAGTGGCTGCACCAGTTTGCATCCCCAAAATGCACGAGGGTTCCTCTTTCTCCACATCCTCACCAACACGCATCGTTTCATCCCATAAACATTTATTGTTAGTGTGTTGGACAAGGAAATTTATCTTCTTCTCAATAAGCAAAATTCAAACCTGAGTTGTCACTTCCCTCACAACAGCAAAGAAAGTAAATGGTCACTCTCAAACACCTCTATAGTACAAAAGAGCGTATACCCAGCCTACAGAACTGGAGATAAAGCAGAATAGGAAAATGACCACACTTCTGAGCCAGGACCACAGAAGAGAAGATCGAAGCCAGAGTCCTGGTCAGGCCTGAGGACCATCGATAGGGCCTTTGAAAGACAAGGTGAGCCTTTGGTGAACAAACTGAACCTCCGTTAGGAAGGAGTACCACTGAACGAGCAGTAACACCTTAAATTTCCAGGCTCACAGGATCTGTCAAGAGGTTATCATTTCTCCAGTTTTACATGTGACTAAACTGGAGGTCGGTGGATGGAGTGATTTCATTTAAGTCACGTGGCCTAGAAGTGCCAGAAACAAGATTTGTGCTTAGTTAGGCCGGACTGGTGGATAAGCTGGGCTTTCCCCACCGTGCCGCGTTGCTAAAACTTGGCTTCTCTGGTGATTAAATTTAGCTTCCTTTAGGTCCTAGACAGTCCATTTCTATATCCATCATCCCATATTTTATGATACTCATCAAGCTTAGGAGACGTGCACACGGATTGTGCAGAATTGTTTCTTTTAAAGAGGCTGCTGTAAATGCAAAGGTTGGTAGTGCTTACCTAGTTAGTTAGCTGACTATACATAGATCTTCATTGATTTGCAAATGTAATGCCACCTTCTAGAAACAGTATGAAAATAGCATCATTCTTTTGGTTTTCTATCTTGTCGCCTTTATCCTTTATCCCGATTCCTACATGTTCCTTTAGACAGAAGCAGGTGAGGGCCAGGCTCGTGGCCACCAGCGGACCACGGGAGTATCTTTCATGACACACTCGTTGGGTTGGTCTTATCTTCTTAGCATCCTTCTCCCAGCAGCTCCCAGTAGGAAGCTGGGCAGGAGAGCAAGGACACCCCGGAGCCGGTATGTCCTTCAGATGCGGAAGCCACAGGCAGCCCTCCTTTTCCTGCAGTTGGCTTGTGGGGCTCGGTGACCCGGTTAGAGAATTTAAACCTCAGCAGCGCAGCCTTTTATTTCTTTTAAAAACACTGTGCCCATCTGTTGGCCTCATGCACGGGCAGCTGCGTTAGGGCCTGAGCATCAACATTCTTAATGTCAAGGGGCTGTAAAATTTTGCTTTTGTGACAAGAAGTCTTCAGGGCCATAATTAACAGAGTAGGGAATTTCTACCCAAATATTATAACTTCTTTAAAACTATGCCATCTGCTAGCCTTATGTCCTCAATTGAGCTAGAGTCCTTGAAAACAGCAGGAATAAAAAAAAATCACAAAACTTAATTTGTTTTGCAGTAAGGTTTATTTTGGGGGGGGTCAGGATGGTGAGGAGGGAGGCTGGGCATCGTGCAGAATTTACAAAGGAAGCAAGCAATGCTGTTGTGATTGAGCTTTCATTCTGTTTTGTCAAGTTTTCATTTTTCTCAGTAGAAGTAGGGCTATAGGCTGGGAGAACAGGACTTAATGTGATACCACCAACGAAGTTTATGCTTTTGTTATTACTGCTTCCTTCTCCCCCTTCACCTTTCTTTCCAGCCTTCCCCTCAGGCCGGCAGCTGGGTTTTCCGTGTGTCGTGTCGTAAGGCGGATAAGCGTCACACTGATACTTCTTGTGGCCAAGGTGGGAGAAAGTTCCAAAAACATGTCAAAAGTGTAGAATCTAGCTATGTTACTTGGGTATCCTTCCAGACTTTTTTTTTTCTATATCTAGCTTTTTTGTTTCTTCCAGAATTGACATCATACCAGAAGCAATTTTTTAAGTTTATCTATTTATTTTGAGAGAGAGAGAAAAAGATCCAGGGGAAGAGCAGAGAGGAAAGGGGAGGAACAGAGGATCCAAAATGGGTTCTGTGCTGACAGCAGAGAGCATGACGCAGGGCTCGAACTCACGAACCAAGAGATCACAACCTGAACCAAAGCGGGCCACTTACCCAACTGAGCTACCCAGGCATGCCTACCAGAAGCATTTATTAAACACCCCTGCCAGCAGCTAAGAAGACAAAGATGCATAAGCCATAGTCTCAGCCCCAGCGATAGACCACGTAATAGTTAAACAGATTCTTTCAACCAGGGTGAAAATGCTACAGTTAAGGAGGGCCCAGGGAACCGCGAATGAAAGAGCCGTCTTCCCAGAAGAGGTATCCCCTGAACTAAAGAATTTGGAGTGAGCTTGGTGACAAAGGGTCAAGAGGGCATTCCAGATCAAAGGAAAAAGTTGATGCCAGCGCAAGGGTGAATTGACAGCCGTTTAACTGGCTAGAGCGGGAAAGGCCAGGTTGGAGGCTCCAAGATGGAGCGGAGGCCAGATCTAGAAGTCTAATGAGCTTAGATTTAATCCTTTAGAAACAAAAGCATTTTTATATGGCATCAAGTTGCCTTTTCAAGAGATGACACCGGCAGCAGTATGAAGTTTGGATTTGAGACAGAACACACCCGTGTCAGGAGATGAGAATTAATCCAAGTGGGCAGAAAATAAAGAGAAAGGAATGAAGTGCAGACCCTGGGGTGGCTGGGGGACTCGGTGATTATTGTTTGCATGTAGGAGCAAGGGAAAGTGTTAGCTCTAAATCACCGCCGAGAGTGAGGTGATCATGATCTAATTATTTAGACAAAGCAGGACACAGAGTTCATCTTGATCCAGGGAGGTGAGCCAAACCTGAGTTCCCTTCTCGAGATTTCATATTTAAGGTATAATAGACACAGGCCCAGAAAAAAATGCAGCTTAAGTTCAATAGAGGGTGAGGGGGACACCCGAGTGGCCCAGTTTGTTAAGCATCTGGGTCTTGGTTTTGGCCCAGGTCAAGTTCATGGGTTCAAGCCCACTTGGAATTCTCTCTCCCCTTCTCTCTGCCCCTCCCCGACTCTCTCACTTTCTCTCAAAATAAATAAATAAACTTTAAAAATAAAAAACAAAACAAAAAGAGGGTGAGGGATAGAGATGCAGGTAGAGAGTCTGTCTGCACATAAGTGAAAACCTTGACAGTGGGGGCAGCAATCCAGAGCGTACAGAGTGAGAAGAACCCCAGACATTGAGCCCTGGCCTCATGCTCCAGAAGCCTCCGCAGTGTCAAATACTGTGGCCAACATGCGGAAGGTTCTCACTAAACACATGTTTAGTCGTACATCAAAATGTGCCCGCACTCAAAGTATAAGAGACAACTTGTAAGTCCTCCTTTCCTGGGGCACCTGGGGGGCTCAGTTGGTTGAGCATCTGATTCTTGCTTTTGGCTCAAGTCATGATCTTGCAGTTTTGTGATTCGAGCCCCACATCGGACTTTGTGCTGGCAGTGCAGAGCCCGCTTGGGATTCTCTCTCCCTCTCTCCCTCTTCTTCCCTGCCTCACACTGTCTCTGTCTCTCTCGAAAATAAATAAACTTTAAATTTTTTTTAAAAAGTTGTACGTTGCCATTTCCTGAAAGGTTATTCCTAGTGTGTTGACTACTTGAACAAATCCTTTACTGAATAAATCTTTATTAAACACTACAAGGCAGGTTACAGTTCAAGACACTGTGGGTGATGGTAAGAATGTAGTAGTTGTTAAAATATTGAAATATCTCTGTACGAGACAGCATGTAACAGCGGTTTGCAGCTTAGGGTGATTTTGCCTCACGGGAGACATTTGACAATATCCAGAGATATTTGCAGCTGTCCCAACTGAGGGGGAAGTCGTAAGGGGACCTCGTGGGGAGAACCAGAAATGCAGTCTCACCTTCTACAATGCACAGCACAGCTCCCAACGACAAAGAATTATTGGTTCCAAAATGTCAAGAGCTGAGAACACCCGGCATGTAGTCACTGTTAGGAGCTCCCCGAAGGCCTGCCAACCCTCCTCTGGCTCTCCCTTGGCTCTCCTCTCCTCCTACCTTCTCGGGATCCAGCAGCTGAAGGGCTCACATCTGCCCCTCAAAGAGCCTGCAGGACTTTGTTCAGCTTTATGGCTCGGGTCTCTTCTGATTGGTCCATGTCCTAGCCTTATCAGTTGTTAAATATTTGGAATATTTTATAAATACTTATAAAATATGGTCTTGCTCATCAATAAGATTGCCTAAATCATCTCCATGATGATATTGACAAATTACTTCCTTTAAGAAATATCAAACCTTCTACAAAATACTATGTATCACCAGAGAAGTGAAGATTTGATGCACTAAGCAGTTTGTGAGGAGCTGAGAAAACAGGAATTAGCGGTACATGATGGCCCAAGTCAAAAATAATAACAATTATTGCTAACATGAAGGACAGTCTGGAAAAACTATGAGAAGTTTAAGAGGAAATGACCTGGGATTATTTGGTTTATTCCAAAGCATATTAAAGAATAAATATTTAGATGATGTTCAACAAAAAGATACTCTTAACGTTGCAGATGATAGCAGGAAAGAAATTTCCTTCAATGGTGGTTGAGCCAATACTATTCTACCCTTAAACATGTATATAAATTGCGTTAAATGTGAGTTACAAATACTATTTGATTAAGCAGAACATTTTTAAATACATTTTGATATAAACACTTTAAAAAATGAAATATCCCAAAGAAACTACATAGCAAAAGAAGTCTGTTTTGAATACGTTGTTTCTTTCAAAACATCTTCACATATTGACATGGTTAGTTGCTAAAGATAAACATAAATTATTAATCAGCCACCTACAGCGTTGCTTTCTGTTCTGTGCTACTGGGAATTCATAACTGAATTGTGCTTATTAAAATGCACTGTAAATTAGAAAAACAGTTTTGTAAAGACTTATAATTTTCATGGTCATACAACTTGAAACAGAGTACCAAGCCTGTCAATTTAACAACCCTCAAAGTTCCCCTCCATCTCACCAGAGCCCACAGAGCTAAATGGGTGGCATTAGCATGAAAGAAGTTTCCCCCAAAGAATATCGGATTTTTTTTAGCCAACGTCAGCATTGTAACTCAACACAGCTCACATAATGTCTAAGTGAGTGCCGCCTTTGGAGGATACTCCTTCTGTTACCTTTTCAGCAGGAAGACACTATCAGCAAAAAATGAGGTCTGACCATCTTCCACGCAAGATTTCAGCCAATGCTTGCCTGAAAGTGTCATTCAAGAACTGACATTAAAATAAAACGAGGGGCACCTGGATGGCTCAGTCGGTTAAGTGTCTGATTCTTGATTTTGGCTCAGGACATGATCTCACAGTTTGTGGGTTCGAGCCCCGGCACGGGCTCTGTGCTGACAGCTCAGAGCCTGGAGCCTGCTTCAGATTCTGTGTCTTGTTCTCTCTCTCTCTCTGCCCCTCCTCCTCTCATACTGTCTGTCTCTCTCTCAAAAATAAATAAAGCATAAAAAGTGTTTATAAAAATCAAATGAGATAACATAACCAAAGTGTTTGAAAGAGCATAAAATAAAAGGGGCATCTGGGTGGCTCAGTCGGTTAAGCGTCCGACTCTGGATATCGGCTCAGGTCGTGAGCTCACGGTTCATGGGCTCGAGCCCCACATCAGGCTCTGTGCTGACAGTGTGGAGCCAGCTTGGGATTTTTCTTACCTCCCAGCCCCCTCAAAATGAATAGTTTATTTATTTTTTTAAGCATCAAATAAAAAGTTTTAAACAGCCTCTTTTCGTTGTGGCTCGTCCACATGGCACTTGATGGCCACGAGGTTGTGACTTCCAGTTTCCTTTACTCTTCACACCCCTGAGAGGCGCCCCCGTGACAGGTGCGTCTGCGCACTTGGGGCTGCCATGGCTGCTGCTTGACAGCTGCCCTGAGAGTCATCATCTCTGGTAATCAGTTCGTTCAGCTGGGCACTTTTTTTTTTTTTTAAGTAACAGTCAATGCTCACCTGTCAATGTTAACAGAAACAACAACAACAAAAAAAAGATACAAGGTCAAAAACAAGTATCTTCACTCTCTGTCATTGAAGAAATCAAATCTTTCGAACAATGCAGGTTTGGTTTGGCACAAGAAAAGCCCTTATGATAATAACACGATTTATAGCCATCTGAAATCCCCGTGCTGAAATGGCCTTGGATCTGGCAGCCTTTTTCTTCAAGAAGCGAATCTTTGAAATGTTAGCTTTACTTCAGTGTTTACTTACTGAGTCCTGTATTATATGCAAGGTTCTGTTGTATGCCACAAGTGGTTTGGCATTTGGAACTTTCTCGTGCATGCCGGGATGTCGCTCACAGGGCCACAATGCATTGTGTGCGGTCTAAAGGACAATGGCCCTGGAAATCAGGCAAGTGACGCCAGGCTCTGTGGCGGAGCGCCCGAGATGAGAGCTGACCCCACTCCTGCCCAGGTAGTTGCTGAACCACAGCAAAGGTTCAGATTCATCTGGAACAAAAGGGTCCTTAGTAAATGCTTACTAAATACTTGTTAAAGGGGCGCCTGGGTGGCTCAGTCGGTTAAGTGTCCAACTTCAGCTCAGGTCATGATCTCACGGTTTGTGGGTTGGAGCCCCATGTCAGGCTCTGTGCTGATGTCAGGCTCTGTGCTGACATCTCGGAGCGTAGAGCGCTTCGGATTCTCTCTCCCTCTCTCTGCCCCTTCCCTACTCATTCTCTGTCTCAAAATCAATCAATACTTGTTAAATACACGAATTTCATCTTTTTTTAATTAAACACAATTTTTTTTTTTGAGAGAGAGAGCATGCAAGTGGGAGAAAGGGTCAGAGGGAGAGAAAAAGAGAATCGCAGGCAGGCTCTGTGTGCAGCCAGAGAAGGGCTTGATCTCACGATGCTGGAATCAAGACCTGAACCAAGTCAGGCACTCAACAGACTGAGCCACCCAGGCACCCCAGAATTTCATCTTTTTAAATTTAGAGAACTTTCATTTATTTTATAAGACACCTTAGAACTAATGCACACTCTTGATTCACTTAATTCCCTTGGAATTTTAAGAAATTTACACACATGCACGTACATACACACACACGCAAATCCAGGTGGAAAAGAATCTATTTTGTAGAAATGCTCTTGTTGTCTCTTACAAATGATGGCTTCTATTGAGATGCAAAATTTTCACAATGGTTAGAGAAATCCAATTTCTCTAACGTTTCCGGGCTTCAAAAGACTTCAAATGTCTAAATCCTTTGAGTCTCAACTACTAAAAATGAACACTACCACACACGGAAAGTCAATGACTGGGTATTTCTATGAGAATGAAAATTAGAGCACAGCTAAGCTTTCACTGTTCAACACCTACTGAGAATCTACTTCATCAGATTATCATTCCCTTTAATTCTCTTTCTTCCTCTGCCTGGTTCAAATAATAAAACTACCCCATGGCATAAGTTTGTTGTTAGAAGTAAATGAAACAGTGCGTGCAAAGGAATGAGTGCATTTTTATTCACAAATTGAATTTTAAAGCCGGAAGGACCCCAGACTTCTTTGGTTTAGAAATGAGAAAATCAAGCCTCAGAGAGGGTAAAGTGACGAAAGTCACACAGCTTGTCGGGGGAGATCCAGAATCAAAACCTGGATCTCAAGACATCTAGTTTAGTGCTATTTCCATAGAATTATACTAGACTATGAGCTAAACTAACTCTGAAATAATTAATAGTAAATTTTGTGTCATGAAATCCACCATAAAGTTCTCCCCTGAAGCTAGCCACTCAACAACAGCAAGTATCCTGTTTTGGATTGTAATGCGAACCTCAACAGTGACTAATTTGATTTATTTTCCAGATTAGTTCCCATAGATGCTTTTCCAAATGCTTTTCCTACGGGCTTTCTCATGGAAATAGGAGCTAAATATGAGCACTCATTAATCTTTTTTCTTATATCTGAGAAGGAATTTTAATAGAACTGCCAGCTAGCACATCAGGCATCCGGAGTTCTTCCGCACTGTCTCCCCATCGCTGACATTGTGTGTCCTTGAGCAGAACCTGCCGACCAGCTCTGGGAGAGCCGTCACAGGTGGTGGGCAAGCACCTGGAAACAGTGGGGCTGGGGGGTGGGTAGGAGGGGGGCCGAAGCTGTTCCAGCGTCTCTACCCTCGTCTCTCTGTTCTTCAGAGCCCCTCGCTCCCTCAGTGATTCCCAAAGCTGGCTGATTCAGCGGAAGCAGCTGGGGAGCTAGCTTGTTTGTTTAAAAAGAACTTGTTCATGTATTTTAATTTTTTAGCCTTTTATTATAGACATTGTCAAACATACACAACAGTAGAGATAACAGTATAATGAGTGCCGCATATTCCCACCTTGCTCCGACAAGGCAGCCACACTCTGCCCATATTTTCTCATCTATTCTCCCCCAGTTTTTTGCCCTCTTCTGGATTTTTTTTTAGATTTTTTAATGTTTATTTATTTGAGAGAGAGAGAGACAGCACGAGCAGGGGAGGGACAGAAAGAGGGAGACAGAACCCGAAGCAGGCTCCAGGCTCTGAGCTGTCAGCACAGAGCCCTACGCAGGGCTTAAACTCACAAACCGTGAGATCATGACCTAAGCCCAAGTCAGACGCTCAACCCACTGAGCCACCCAAGTGCCCCTCTTCTGGATTTTTGAAAGCAAACTGCAGTCACCATATCATCTCATCCACAGAGACGGTATGTTTATCTAACAGAAAAGGACTAAAAAACAAAAACAAAAAACCATAATCACAATGTCATGCTCATACTTGACAAATTAGCAGTGAATCCGTACTATCATCTAACACCCAGTTTGTGTTCAATTTTCCCAGATTTTCTTTAAGATGTATTTTTAAATTGGTTTGTTTGAATCAAAATCCAAAGATGATCCTAAAAACGTATTTGGTTGACATGTTTTCTAAACCTCTTTAAACAGGTACTGTCTCTCTTGCCCACTCTCATTTTCTCTATGCCATTTGTTGAAAAATGGGTTATTTTGTCTTCGGAGATACCCCTCACTCTCAATTGGCATATTGCATCCTTAAGGTATCAATTTATAGGTTTCTCTTTCTCTCATATTTCTTATACACTGGTAGGTCAAGATACCTAATTTGATTTAAGCGCAAGTTCTGAGATATGAATACCGCATAGGAGGTACTTAGTGTCTGGTCGTCTGTTCCATTTTTAGTGATAAGATTGATCCAAGGGTTCAGATGTTATCAGAGTCTCCGTCCCTTATAAAGTCTTCCCCTTAAGTTTTTACCTCATGGTTTTTAAAGCCTTTGTTTATTACTGCCTAGATCCATTACTTTATTAAGGATTACAAAAAGAACACTCTCAAATTGTATTATTCCTTCCACTTCTTAATTAATTAATTAATCTACTTATTCATTTTCAGTTTCATTGAGATAGAACTGACATACCACTCTGAATACATCTCAAGTGACATGCATATATTGCAAAATGATCACTACAATCAGTTTAGTCAAAATAAATTATCTCATATATTCACACATTTTTTTCCCCTTGTGATGAGAACATTGAGGGTCTACCCACTCGGCAACTTCAAGGGCACCATATAGCAGCGTTAACTGTGGACATCCTGTTGTAACTTGTATCCCCGGTAATTATCTTAGAGCTGAAGCTGACCACCTTCACCCAATTCCGCCACCCTCACCCCCGCCTCTGGTAAGCACACTTGATTTTTCGGAGTATCCCTATTAACTTTTTGTGTGATATATTTGACATGTTGCAATCCATGGCACTCATTCTTTTTGCTGCTGAAATGACCGTATCTTCAGCCAGCAGGCATTCTCAAATTGGCACTTGTGTCCTTTTGACAAGACCCAAGGTTGGCAGCTTACTTTCTGACACAAGATGCGCCAGAATCGTGTTCTTGACTGGCTGCCCTGTAGACCTGGTGTAGCAGATCCTGGTCATATGCGTCCCTGGACGTGCTTGGTCTTGGGTTTTTGGCTTGGTGCTACTGAAGACCCTCCAGGAGGCCAAGCTGGCATCCAGGCACGGAGAAGCTCTGGCAGGACAGGCTTGCTAAGTTGCGGCAGCAGCTGCGTGGTGGAGGCGGGTCACCACAGCGCACTCCCGTGGGCTCCCTGTGACTGCTGCTCCCGGGGCTCTACGGCCCCCACAGCACAGCCGCACAGCCCCTCACGGGATGCCCCGGACTGCACGCCTCCTCCTCCCACCTGCAGTTTGTGCACCATCACCAACGCGCCCCTGCACCTGCTCGCAGCTGCGGGCTAGAGGCAGTGGTCCCGGAACTTGCCTTCCCTCCCGTGGCTCTGTCACCCAGGCTGCCTGAAGGGCCTGAGGAAGAGAACCAGCAACTCAGGCCAACTCTGACCCATGCAAGAGGGGAGAAGGGAAGGGGTTGGCAGATTCTTTACCCTTCCTTCTCACTGACATGGTTCCAACACGCCGTGGCTCCATATGGCCTCTCGGAAGCGATCCCTCGTGGCTCGGCAACCAGCTGTGTTCTCTGGTAGAGCTGCAGCTAATTGGTGACACACTATCTTGGATTTGCTTCCCTCCTTTTCTACTTCTTTTCTCTTTTATTTTTCTTCTTGCTTCCCTGGGTTGCAACACTCACACATCAATGAAGAGTTAGCATATAGGCTCCAATGATAAAAACATATCAATATTTTAATAAATGCTAGTAAAACATTGTCAACTAAGAACACACGGAGGTCTTTGAAGGAAAACCTGTAAAAGGTGATCGTTACAGCAATTTCAATTTGAAAGATCCCAGTTGCCATAATAGTGTTTTCCATATCGTACACTTTTCATTTCCATATCCTGCACCTTGAATAGGAGTTATGGTACATACATTGGGTAGAAGGCATAACAACTAGGGAACACAAAATACAGTTAGCACAGCTACAAGGAAATCTTTTACGTATTCCAACTCGTAAATGAAACTCAAAATCAAGGTCTCAGTAGGGTTAATTCTGTAACTGGCTTGCTCTCCTCACAGACCCACGCAGGTTTTTAATACTTATGCAAATCAGTTTTTATATAGTGTTATCACTTTTTGTATTTCTTGGTTTGCTTTGTTTTTAACACCTGCGTACTGCTTTATACAAGAGATAAAATGGACAGTTCTAGCAGTGAGGAGGAAATCCAGAAGAGAAATAAATGATCAGGTGGTAGAGATTTGGGGTATTGTGGTCCCTTGAATATGACAGCAATTGTGGTAAGTTTTAAAAAGTAAAGAAAGAAATAAAAATAAAGATTCTCTGCCTTCTCCTTGGAAAATTCAGATTTGGTAGGACCTGGGGTGGGGCCTGGAAAACTGCTTTCCGAAAGCTCTCCAGATTACTCTGATGAGCTGTGCGTTGAAGGCAGCACTATAACCTTGTTTTCCTCTGAGGGAAGGGGGAGGAGTGGGTGAAGTTTGGAAATAATCACACCCACCCCAGTTATGCTCTTGTCTTGTCCTCACTTAAAACAAAATGAGGGGAAATTGGGCTTCACGGGTAATCTCTGGAAGCCTATCCAAGCATTTCTATTGAACTCAAATCAAATCAAATTTTCCAACCAAGTAAGTGAAACAGCATTTGAGGAACAGGAGAAAACTGGTACCGCCTACTTACTGACACTGCACGACCTGATATCTATCTGTGTTCAACACACAAGACCAATCCACAAATAGTTTGAACCGCTTGTGTTTCTCTTGTTTTGGTTTTTTAAAATCTGAGAATCTCAAAATCCCAGCCTTACTCGTCTAGCACATGCTGAAAGCTCCTGGATGTCATGAGTCATCAATAGAACAGTACTAAGGGAGGCTCTTTCTTTAAAAGATACATTTATTGTGCTGTGAACAAATAGAACCATAAAGGAAAACAGGTAGAGTAGCACATCCCCTAGCTTTGTACCCATCCTCTACCTTTGTCAAATCTTGACATCTAGTCCTCTTTTTCTTTTGAAGAAACAAAACTTTTAGATATAGAAGCTTTCTGTCCTCAACTCACCAATCTTACTCTTTTCACTCTTGTGTAAGATGTAACATTTTTCTTTATTTAGAATTTATTATTCTAGTAACATTTTAATAGTTTCACTAAGTATATATCCCTAAGGAATATAGAATAGTATTTGGTGTTTTCTAAAATTTCCAAAAATTATACTACACTGTACATAGTCTTTTGCAGTGAGTTTTTTTCAACATTTTTTGAAGATTTATATATTCATATAGATGGTGATTGCTAACTCCATTTAACTTTTAGTCCACTAATATTTTAAAATTTATTTATTCTTTTTAATGAATACTTAGATCATTTCCAAATGTTGCTTTTTAAACAATACAACAGGGAACTGATACGAATTGGTCAGCTTTTGCGGGAATAATGCCCAGCCCCCAAATCTCAGAGGCTTACAACACAAAACATTTCCTTTTCTGTCCATGGGACAGTGGTTTACCTACAGCTCCATCCTAAGACGGGGGCAGGAGAGAGCAGAGCAAAGGCGAAGAAAAACAAGGGGTGGGCTTCTGTCTCTGGGCATGCGCACTCCCTTTCCTGCCCTCCCAGCCAGAGCAAGAGCAGCCTCAGCGCCACAAGGCGCTGTGTTAGAAATGCAGATTTTTGTGTATGGTGTAAGAGAGTGGTCTAGTTTCATTCTTCTGCATGTTGCTGTCCAGTTCTCCCAGCACCACCTGCTAAAGAGGCAGTCTTTTTTCCATCGCATACTCTTTCCTACTTTGTCAAAAATTAATTGGCCGTACATTTGTGGGCCCAGTTCTGGGTTCTCTATTCTATTCCGTTGGTCTATGTGTCTGTTTTTGTGCCAATACCATACTGTCTTGAGGATGACAGCTTTGTAGTAGAGGCTAAAGTCTGGGATTGTGATGCCTCCCGTTTTGGTTTTCTTCTTCAATATAACTTTGGCTATTCGGGGTCTTTTGTGGTTCCATACGAATTTGAGGATAGTTTGTTCTAGCTTTGAGAAGAACGCTGGTGCAATTTTGATGGGGATTGCATTGAATGTGTAGATTGCTTTGGTAGTAATGACATTTTCACAAT
>PJEM01020003.1:0-14509 GCA_004023845.1 Helogale parvula
TCTCATCAACCTGTGATCAAGACCGGCCGAGTACAGACAGGAATCCGCCGGGCTCACTGGGGGTTCTGTTCTCAAACAGGTAACAGAGCAGATGCCAGGGGCTTGGGAATGGTGGTCCTTGTAGGCGGGGGCAGGGGCGGGGGGCAGCAGCCATCATTCAGGGGGCTCTTTTCGCCACCACCTCGCGGATGCCCTCCACTCCTCTGCTGGCTGGCTCCTCATTTCCTAGATGGATCCCCCCATGTCTGTGGTGACCCATTCTCCAGGAGGGCTTGAGATAGGATGAAGAGGAGGCGACATTTTGAAATTGTGCACTGTAGGGGCGCCTGGGTGGCTCATCGGTTACCATCCAACTCTTGGTTTCAACTCAGGTCTTGATCTCACAGTTTCATGGGTTCAAGCCCTGCATCAGGCTCCCATGCTTGGTGACGATGCGGAGCCTACTTGGGATTCTCTCTCTCTCTCTCTCTCTCTCTCTGTCTCTGCCCCTCCTCCACTCGCACTGTCTCTGTCTCTCTTAAGATAAATAAACTTTATTTTTTTAATGTTTTTATTTATTTTTGAGAGACAGAGAGAGACAGCGTGAGCAGGGGAGGGTCAGAGAGAGAGGGCGACACAGAATCTGAAACAGGCTCCAGCTTCTGAGCTAGCCTCCAGCACAGAGCCTGACGCGGGGCTCGAACCCACGAACTGCGAGATCATGACCTGAGCCGAAGCCGGGCGCTTTAACCGACTGAGCCACCCAGGCGCCCCAGGATAAATAAACTTTAAGAAAAAGAACTCATGCCTTCTATCTCATGGTTGGCTGATGCTTGGCTGAGTGAGAACTCAAAGTTGGAGACCCCTGTCCCTCCAGGGCATGAAGACAGCTGCCACAGGGCTGACGAGCAGGCTGGGGCCATCCACAGATTGGAGCCTTTGCATGTGACCTATTTTGTTCTTCCTGGAAGGTTTTAAGATTTCTGTCCCTAGAGGTCTGCACTGTCACACGGAGAGTCCCCTCTGGGGGGTCTAATTTCATCCATTGTGCCCGCGCTCTGGGGACCCTCCTGTATGGGGAACTCATATCCTCCATTTTTCAGAAATTTACTTTTGGGGGGATGATTTCCTTCCCTCCATTTTCTTGCTTCTCTTTCTGAAAGCCTTGTTACTCAGAATCCCCGACCTCGTAGGCTGGTCCTGTAACTTCCTTTTCTCTTCTACTTCTCAAGGGCTTTTGGTTTTGGTTTGAGTGTTGGATTCTGGGACTTTACCTTCTGTGAGGTTTCCTCAACTCTATCTTCCTGGTCTTCTATTGCATTTTTCAATTCTGCTGCCCTTTTTTTAATTTCCAAGGGATTCTTATTGGCTTTCTAAATGTTCTTTTTTTTATATATACAACTTTATGTTCATTTTTTTCATCTTGTCTTACTTCTCAACCATCTGTGATAGTTTTCTTTTTGTGTGTGTGATAGTTTTCTTAAAACAATTATTTTCTCCTTTTATCGTAGTCTCTGAATCCCACACATTGCGGGTTGTGTGCATGTGTGTGTTTTCTATTTGTAAGAGGCTTTCCTCAGATGCTTGGGAATTTTTGGCTGGCTGCTCATGATTAGGAGGGAGGAAAATACATTTGTGGATGGTATTTGTTGGTTTAGCATCACTGTCGGTTGGAACTTGTCTGGCCATCTGTCTGGGAACCTCCTGGATTGTCCGTATCTTTGAGATTTCCTCTTGGACTGGTCAGATTCCCCACGATCCTTCAGTCCCTTTCATGGAGGGTAGGGGCCTGGCTCCAGGTTTCTGGGAGCTTGGTGACGGAGAGCATTGGAGGAGGTCTCTGCATTCAGCATTCAGCATCCACCCACCTTAGCGGGGTACCCACATTCACCACTGTCCCCGTCTAGCCCTTTCCAGAGCTAAACCCCAGATGTCTGCCGGGATGAGGGAGGGGCACCACTCAGTGGCTAGAGAGGAGGGGCTAAAGATCTAACTGTTCAGGGTGCCTGAGTGGCTCTGTCACTTAAGCATCCAACTCTGGTTTCAGCTCAGGTCATGATCTCACGGGCTGTGAGTTCGAGCCCCACATTGGGGTCTCTGCTGTCTGCACAGAGCCTGCTTTGTTCAGATCCTATGTCCCCACCACTCTCTCTGCCTCTCCTCTCTCACACACTATCTCTAAAATAAACATTTATTAGAACAATAAAGATCTAACTGTTCTTCAAAGATACCTTCAAATCGTCCTCTTCATTTTAACCTTCTTTCACCCTTAGATATAAGCAGCCAGTCCCTAAGAAGAGGTCAGCTTCCCCCCCCCCCCCCCCCCCCCCCGCCCCCGGTCGGGAGGAATTTGGCGGTCTGGAGTTTGCGAAATCAGGTAATACTAGTCTTCCTGCTTTTCAGCTTCCAGGCTTGGTTGCAAGGGCCCGCTCTCTCGTTCTCCCTGTCCTTGCAGATTTATGTCTTTAAAAGATTTCTTTGGATTTATAGGCTTCTGGAGGCAGTGCATGCCTATTCATGTCTTAGCCTGAAAATCTCCTCCACATCTTTGATGACCACAGGATCGTATAGATCTGCCATAACCCGTTTAAGGAATCTCCTCTGGTCGAATACATCATTTCCACTCTTCCCTTGTTAAAAGCAAGGCTGCACTGGATGTTCTGAGAGTTAGGGCTTTGTGCATTGTCTTAGGACAAACTCACTGAAGTAGATTTCCTGATGTAATTCTACCTGGATCTTTCTCATTATGAGGTGTATGTGTGTGTCTGTCTGTCTGTCTGTCTCCTGGGCTGGCAGAAAATAAGAGAGGAGAGGGTAAGTGGGGTGAGGTCAGAGTTATGCTCTCCCTGACGCAGCCTCACACCACCACTCAGAAACCTATCCCCCCCTCTCCCCGCATGACAATGCCCCTTCTGTCTCTAACCACCTGTCATCCCGGCTTTGTGCCTTTGCCCACTCATCTGTAAACTGAGGATAATAATAGCACCTATCCATCACCGCGTTACTGGGAGGAATCAAATCAGCTAATACCAGGAGGTACCTGATATGGCTCAGTCAGTAGAGCAAGCAACTCTTGATCTCAGGGTCATGAGTTCAAGCCCTACATCCGGTGTGGAGCCACTTTAAAAATAAATTAAATACATACGTATATACAAAATAAGCTAATACCTAGGACTTTGTTCAGTGGAACAGATGCTTATTGGATGCCTTCAGGTGCCTGTCTAGTTTGTAGGCAAGAGTCTACAAGACCACACAGAGCTGCTGAGAAATCAAACAGGAGTAACAATGTGAAAGCGTCTCAACCCCCTTCACACGCTAGGTAGAAAGAGTGAGTACGACAGTGCGTTCGCTGTTCATGCAATAACGACTTGCGCGGGCTGCCGGCAGTGCGGTGGCCGGCGTCACCTGCCGCCGCGCGGGGTGCCGGGAGCGCCTGGGTCACTCCAGGCCACGGCGCGCAGCCGCACAGGTTCTCGGAGCCGAGGCGGAACCCGTAGCCGCGGAACCTTTCTTTCGGCCCCAGGTTGCCCCGGCCCGCCCGGCAGGAAATGCGTCAAGGACCGCGCCGCGTCGCCCTCGCCGCGCCTCGGTCGCCACGGTAACGCACGGGGCGGCCGCGGCCTCGCCATGAGCGTGCGGGTCGTGCGGGCCGCGTGGGCCCGGGCCTGGGGCGCGCGCTGCCGCCGGGGCGCCTCGAACTTCCCGCCGCCCCCGCCGGGCGCCGTGAACGTGGCGGAGCTGCTGCGAGACGCCGCGGTCGCGGAGGAAGAGCCCCGGGAGGCGGCGGCGCGGCGGCGGCCGCCGGGCCAGTACTCGGTGCTGCTCTTCCCGGGCCAGGGGAGCCAGGTGGTGGGCATGGGCCGGGGGCTGCTCGGCTACCCGCGCGTCCGCGAGCTCTACGCCGCCGCCCGCAGCGTGCTGGGCTACGACCTGCTGGAGCTGAGCCTGCGCGGGCCGCAGGAGGCCCTGGACCGCACCGTGCACTGCCAGCCCGCCGTCTTCGTGGCTTCGCTGGCCGCCGTCGAGAAGCTGCACCACCTGCAGCCCGCGGTGAGGCCCGGGGCCCCGCGGCCCGCCCGGGGGAGGGGGGGCTCCGCGCGAGCTCCGCCAGCCCGGCCTGGGCGCCCCTGCCCGGCCCCAGCGCTCCCACGTCTAACGCCGATTCTTACCGAGCCTCCCCTCGGCGCCAGGCACTGTCCTAGGCGCTGGGGATGCGGCCCTGTACAAAACCGGGACCCGTGCCCTAGCGGAGCCTGCGTGTTCGGGGAAGGGAGATAGAGAAGGAAGAATAAATGTACTGTGTAAACGACATAGTAGGTTAAATATGGTGTACCAGAAAGGAAAATAGAGCAGGCAACGGGGTTGGCGAGGGCTGGGCTGCGATTTTTATTTTATTTTATTTTTTAAAAAAGAAGCTTTTAAGAAAATTTTTATGTTTATTTATTATTGAGACAGAGAGAAACAGGGCATGAATGGGGGAGGGGCAGAAAGAGAGGGAGACACAGAATCTGAAGCAGGTTCCAGGCTCCGAGCTGTCAGCACAGAGCCCCGAGGCGGGGCTCAAACCCACAGACTGTGAGATCATGACCTGAGCCGAAGTCCAATGCTCATCCGACTGAGCCACCCAGGCGCCCCTGGGCTGCAATGTGAAATAACCCTAGTCATTCGTTGATTCGATTCCTAAATTATTTTAGAAGGATTAAACCTCAACCTTAAATGAAGGACAGTTAAGAAGATGGTGTGTATGTCACCTGATGTGAAGGCGTGAATTGACTGCTGCTAATACTTAATAATATCAGGACTGTAAATGTTCAGCCACCACTTTACACCCTTTCCTCCATCCTCACAAGAACCTGGTGAGGTAAATACAGTCACTCTGTGGAGGAGAAAAGGTGACTTGGAGACACGAAGGGAGTTAGTTGAGTGGCCCTGTTGAGTCGCGGTTGTAAGAAGTGCTGACCCCAGACCAGGTCTGCCTCCGCACTTTAGAGACATCTTCGGGCGGCCTTCTCGGTAGTCCTGCGAGGAAGGTTCTGCCCTGTCCCCATTCCACAGACAGGACAACTGAGGCTCAGAGAAGTTAGGGAACTCTCCCAGGCGGAGCATCAAATCCAGCTCTCTGTGACCCTGAGGCATGTTTTTCTATGCTTAGCTCCCTCCAGCTCCATCAGGCCGAGAGGCATCTCCAGGGCGGAGGCAGGAGAATCCAGGGCTCTGGGTTGGAGTCCCAGTTCCACTAGAGTCGGCCAGCAGGTTTCCACTTGCCTGGCCAGGGAAGGCCCTCGTCATCAGGAAGAGTGCCCTCTTCTAGCTGGAGCACCGGGCCAGCGGCTCCTGGCTCCCGAGCCTCTCCACCCCCTGCTAGCTCTCAAGTGCAGAGCCCCAGACTGACCCCCCGCCCCGCCCCGAGAACTTGGCCTCATCCCCTGCCTCTGTCGCCACAGGTTATTGAGAACTGTGTCGCTGCTGCCGGATTCAGTGTGGGAGAGTTTGCAGCCCTAGTGTTTGCGGGAGCCATGGAGTTTTCGGAAGGTACCCAGGAAGGGGTCCGGGTCTGTGCTGGGGTGCTCCTCTTGCCGGGCTCAGCTGGGGACGTAAGACACTGCCGGAAATCCTCCAGGAGCCACATAGGTGCGAATGGCATTGGAACCCAAGGACCAGATTTCACCTTGATTCCCTTTTAAGTTGGAAGGGTCCATGGGGGGGGGGGGGGGTTCTTTCTTTTTGGAATCTCCTGAGCTCTGCCTGCTTGACTGTCCCCTGTCCACGTGCCCGTCATGTGATAGTGCTCGACACACAGTCCTGGAATGGAAAAGAGCAAATGACTGTTGGATCTTGAGCCTGTCAGTTTCGCTTTTTTTTAATTTAATATTTATCCGACTTCGGCTTAGGTCATGATCTCGCAGTCCATGAGTTCAAGCCCCACATCGGGCTCTGTGCTGACAACTCAGAGCCTGGATCCGGTGCCAGATTCTGTGTGTCCCTCTTTCTGTCCCCGTCCGCTGCTCGCAGTCTATGTCTCTGTCTCTCTCAAAAAATAAACATAAAAAAAGTTAAGTTTTGCTCATAGTTAAACCATGTTGCTTATAGTTAAATATGGGCAGTGGACTCGAACAGACATTTCTCGAAAGAAGATATACACACATGGCGGTTCGGCATCGCTCAGCATTAGGGAAATGCACATCAAACCTGCACTGAGATACCAGCTCATACCCCCAGGATGGCTTTAGCTAAAAATGTAGTAATGATAAAATAGCGTTAGCAAGAATGAAAAAATAGGACCCTCAGGCGTTGCTGGTGAGCCCGTAAACGGCATGGCCTCTGTGGGAGATGGTCTGGCAGTTCCTCGGGAGTTAGAGGTAGAATTGCCGTGTGGCCCCGTGGCTCCCCCATAGGTATGTCCCCAGCAGATGACAACGCGCGTCCGCACAGAAAAGCCTGCACACAAATGTCCGTAACAGCCCTGCTCACGGTAGTCGAAACAGAAACAGCCTGTGTGGCCGCCATCCGATGCCGAGGAGCGAAGTGCCCTCCGTCCGTGCCCCGGCGTGTCGCTCGGCCGTAACAAGGGCCAAAGTGCTGACCGGTGCAGCTGGAGGAACCTCAGAAGCCTGCTCAGAAAAAGGAGCCACACTCAAAAGGTCACGTACCGCGTGATCCCTTTCCTGCGAAATAATCCAGAATTTGCAAATCCACAGAGACAACTGGGGGCAGAGGAAAGGAGAAATGGGGAGGGGTTGCTTGGCGGACATGCGGTGTTTTGTGGAAACAACAGAAACCTGTGAGTTACACACTTGAAGTGGGTTATATATATATTTTTTTAATTAAGTGACTTTTAATTGAACTTTACATTTAAAAAAAATTTTAAGTGTTTTATTTATTTTTGAGAGAGCGCGCGCACGAGCAGGGGAGGGTTGAGAGAGACGGAGACACAGAATCTGAAGACAGGCTCCAGGCTCTGAGCTAACTGTCAACACAGAGCCTGACGCAGGGCTCGAATCCATGAACTGCGAGATCATGACCTGAGCCAAAGCCGGACGCTTAGCCGACTGAGCCACCCAGGCGCCCCGAAACGGGTTATATTTTATGTGACTTTTACTTCAGTGTTGCTAAATGCAGCGTTGTGGCACCGTTAAGGACGCGATGAGAAATGTTGCGCATTCACACATCCTAATAAAACCGTTTCGTACATACGTGGTTTTATGTGCACGTAATTTGCAGAATCAGAGCATGTGTACATCCTGGCTTTATTTCACTTGACGTCTTGCATAGTGACTTAATGCCTGCGTGGGAAGCGCTCTCCTCTTTTCCCGTGTGTTCCCTCCTCCCTCAGGCTCTCACGGGACTTGCCCCGCGCTCTTACTATGTAAGGGGCCAGCAGATTGGTCCCTTCCCCTCTCCTCGGTCCAGTGCCCCCCTCCCTCCAGGGAGCAGACCCAGGACCAGGATGGCAGGCGTCCAGTGGTTACAGGCCCTTCTTACGTCTCACCTTGCACTTGAGCTGCGCTGAACCAGGAGCTCAGCATGTCAGCTCCTTTGCCTTGGCGGCATCCAGTTCTCCAGCTCCAGGTGGGGGCAGTAAAGCTGGATCTAGGAGAATCCTGTTATTGAAACACTGATTCCCAGTTTTCACAACAATCCAGGCGGATGAGAGACCCTCATCCTCTTTGTACTAACTAAAAATGGGCCCCAGAAGGTCATGACGCCCAAAACAGCATAGCTCAAGGTCTGTCCCTTTGCACCAGGGTTTCTCAACGGCAGTGCTGACATTGGGGGGCCGGTCATTCTGTGTTCGGGGCGCGCTGTGCGTTACAGGATGTCGAGCAGGGTCTCTGGCTTCTGCCCGCCAGATGCTGGTAGCACGCACACGACCCCCCCCCCCCCATGCTCTGCTGCTGTGATAGTGAGCTGCCGGAGGCAAAGTCACCCCTGGTTAAGGACTGCCATCGGACAGCAAGTCGTCCCTGTGGGGTGGGTGCGGACGTGTGGATCCGTGGCCGTGAGGACCGGTGATGACTAGCCGGCGTCTGCGTCTCCCAGGGGCCGTGGGGGACGTGCGCTTCGTCCTTTGGGTCTGGGCGTCCCTCCTTTCATCACAGGCCCTGACTTTTCCAAACACGCTTCTCTCTGGATAGGTTTGCACGCGGTGAAAATCCGAGCCGAGGCCATGCAGGAAGCCTCGGAAGCTGTCCCCAGCGGGATGCTGTCTGTCCTGGGCCAGCCTCAGTCCAAGTTCGCCTCCGCCTGCCTGGAAGCCCGGGAGCACTGCAGGACGCTGGGCGTGGAGGACCCCGTGTGCGAGGTGGCCAGCTACCTCTTTCCCGGCTGCAGGGTGATCTCGGGGCACCTGCAGGTTGGTGTGAGGGGGACAGCCTTCACAGACCCGTGTCCAGGCCGGAAGGTTGGGATTGTCCCGCCAGCCCTCGTGAGCCCGCGGTGGTGCGGTGGGCGCCCTGCCCGGCCCTGGTCTTGGAGAGTATTTGAGGGCCAGCAGGGGGCGGGGGGAGGGTAGCACTGCGGAGGCAGGCAAGAGGCCGGGATTCCGTCGCGCTCCGCCATGCATAGATCAGGGCCTTCCTGTAGTAAACTCTGCGATTCTCGCAGTCTCCCGCAATCTCCCCCCTGGTTGCTTCCTTGTGGAGAGGGGAAGCCTTTCCTGCCAGGTCGCTCCCTTCTGCTCCCTTTTCCCCTTTCTTGGGTGTCATTTTCCTTCCTTCTGTCCTTCCTTGCGGTCACTGCTTCCCCAGACGTCTCCGAGCAGCTCCTCTGTAAGGAGCGCTGAGGGAACACAGACTGACAAGCTGAGACCAGGTGACTCTGGGCTTGGGGCACAGCAGGGGTCAGGCTGGCTGCCGGAAGGCCTGCGGTCCCTCCAGGAGTGGGAGCGGGGCCGGGAGGGTAAGTTTGTAGGGGGAGGGCCTGACCCAGGGGGCGCCGAGTGAGTCCGTGCAGGGCTGTGGGTGCAGGCCGGTGCCTACACCACTCATCCCGGCCCTGCACCCAGTCCCTGCTCCATAGAAGGGGGTACACACGAGGAAGCCGAGGCAGAGAGAGCGGCCAGTGCTTAGACATGGTGGGGGCAGAATGGAGCTCTGGTCTGTCTCAGACCGGAACCTTCCTGCTCCACTGGACTGCGCTCGATGCATCATCCCCGGGGAGGCCTTGCCGGTGTGCCCGGTGTCTTTGTGAATCTTTTTGGGACCAGTGGGCCACAGTCCCTCTGTGGCAGCTCTGAGATGATGGGAAGACCGGTGACCGTGGCCCCACGTTGCTCATTCCCATCAACAGCCTTGGAAGGGCCAGGAGGGGCCCCAAGCCAGGGCTGTGTCTCCCTCAGCAGCCCCCAGGGTATCCGGTACGCAGGATGACGACCCCTCAGGTCCCGGGTTCGGCCCGTGGTGTGGTCGGAAGTGCCACAGCAGAGAGCCCAGGCCGGGGCCTCCCGTGAGCAGGGCAGCCGATGCGCCAGAACCCCTGGGCGGGGGGGCCAGCCGCAGAGGAGCCCGGCGCTCCCGGGCTGTGGCCTCGACTCCTGCGGCCCTGACCTGGGACCTGAGCTGGGTGAGTCCAGAGACGGTACGTGGGGGGGTGCTGCGTGGCACAGGAAGTGACGGAGCAGCCGTCCATGTCGGCACCGCTGCCCAGACGGCGGGGCCTGCTGGAAAGGCCTGTGTCGGGAGAGACTCCTGGGTGCCCCTTGGCAAGATGGGGACGATGGGGAGCGGTGGTGCTGTCAGGCGTCAGGATGGCTGGACCCTGCGGCAGTGAGGCCAGCCCGTCCCCTCAGCACTTTCCTGGGGCATGGCTCACTTCCGGTGCCTGGGCTGAGCTGGGCTGTGTGCCCAGCTGCCGGGCTTCCGGCACAGGACCAGCGGGATGCGGTGAACCACAGGTGGCATTGGCCGTGCCCGGGGTGGGGAGTGGGGGCGTATGGGGAGGGCCCACAGAGACGGGTGAACGAGTGCCATCCAGCCAAAACCGAGTCTTTCCCTGCCCTTTGGGGGCACAGATAGCCATCCTGTTATATACTTTTTTCCAGTGGACGTGGATGGGCTTGGCCTCCGAGATCCTTGCCAACCCTTACACTGCGCCCCGTGTGCCAGGCAGAGTTCTCCTTAGTAGCCTGTGGGGTAACTATTGTCATTAGCCCCATTTTATAGATGAGGGAACTGAGGCATGGAGAGGGAAGGCAGAGCTGCCCAAGGTCACACAGCTGCTGTGACCGAGGCTTCCCTTCGGTCTTCTAGGGAGCGGCTGCCCGGCCTCTGAGCTGCCGCGGATGGGGACAGCCTGGAGACACTGGGCAGACACCAGGCAGCCAGGTGGTCTAGGGCCCAGGAAGATCCCAGTGGGGACCATCAGGGTGGCAGACCCTGGGCTGTGCCCGGAGGGCACAGGGCCTCTTAGGGATATCTACTATTTTTTAAATGTTTGCAAATTATGTTGCAGGTTTGGCATGTAGCCCGGGAGGCCCCTTCTGAGCTGAGACCCCCTCAGGAAGGCTTTTGGCTTCTGGGAGACAGAGCTCTTTTCTTCTCTAGAGAGAGCTCAGATGCGGGGGTTCTAAGGGAAGGAAAGGAGGCTTGGAGTCTCCTGAATTTCAGTCTTGAGGTTTACGGAGTAAGAAGAAAACAGGTTCACTCACAGTTTCCAAGGGTGGCTGACAGGTCATTGAAACCACACGAGGCAGCAGGTTCCGTGCGCCCCACCGTCTCTCACCTCCCGTGGGATCCCTTCCCGGCAACCTGGTGAAGCAGGTGCGGTCGCGCTCATTTTATGGGTGAGAACAGTTCAGAGAGGCCGGGTGGCTAGCCCGGGGCCCCGAGCTGCGCAGGAGGCGCCCGGATGGACCCCACTTCCCGGCCTCCATCCCGCTCAGCCCCGCCCAGTCGTCACCTGCGAGGGTGGGCTGTGCAAGTGGCCACGCCCCCGGGGAGGACCTGCGGGGCGCTAACTGCTAGGCCTGTTCGAACTGGAACAAAGAGGTGAGGCGAGCCTGCCCCTCGCAGCTGTTCGCAGGACAAAACAGGTGTGGACGTGTGGGGTAGCCGCTTCCGTCCCGGACTCGCCCCATGTCCGCCCCTCCACCCTCTCCCCGGGACGACCTTGGCTTAGACTTCCTTTCCTTCCCCTCCAGGCCCTGCAGTTCCTCCAGAAGAACGCCTCCAAGTATCACTTTCGACGCACCAAGATGCTGCCGGTCAGCGGCGGCTTCCACACCCGCCTCATGGAGCCGGCCTTGGGGCCCCTGGCGCGAGCCTTGGAGTCTGTCAGCGTCAAGAAGCCTCTGGTTTCCGTCCACTCAAACGTCGATGGGAATAGATACGGACACCCAAAACACATCCCGAAACTGCTGGTCCGCCAGGTGGTGTCCCCGGTGAAGTGGGAGCAGACGATGCACGCCGTGTTCGGGAGGAGGAAGGGCACAGAGTTCCCCAGGACCTTCGAGGTCGGGCCTGGGAAGCAGCTGGGGAGCGTCCTCAGGAGCTGCAACCTGCGGGCCTGGAGGTCCTACGGGCACGTGGACGTGCTGGAGGGCGGGCGCGCGGACGCCCCGGAGGAGGAGGGCGGCGGGACCTAGCCCGGCCCTGCGGGAGGCTCCGGCGGCGGCGGCGGGGGTGGACCAGGACGGAGATGGGGCCCCAGAAGGGGCTGCAGGGGCCTGCACCCGCCCTGCCTTTCCCGCGGCTTTCTCCTGGAGCGATGGGGAGGCGTGGTCTGCAAAGTGCTTCGAATGCCGCACAGAAAGCGCTGAGAGTACTTCTTAACTGGACAGGGTCCACTTCTCCTTTTCTCCCCCTGGGGCATGTTCAGGGGGCTGGGGGGCGGTGCGGGGAGATGCCAGAAAGCCTTGGTGAGGTCTGGCTCCGCCTGGGCCTGGGGGCTCCTCTGTAAAGTGGGCGGAAACCGCCAGACTGGCAGGTGTGGCCTAGGGACTGCAAGGGCTTGGCCCGTGCCCGGTGGGTGCCTTGGGCATGACCGCTAAGCAGCAGGCCGGCGCCAGGCGGGTCCTCCGCTGCCCTGGTAGCCCGTGGACACCTTCGGGCAGCATCTTAGCACTTGGGTCGACAAAGCAAAGGGCTCTAGGACACAGTTGGCCCTGGCAGTCATTCTGTCCACCCCCTCAGCAGCAGTTGGGAGACCCAGTGCGACATTTGACGACTCACCGGACAGTATGGAGTTCCTGCTGTGTGCCTGGGAGCGAGTGGCCTCCACCTTGGTGGGGAAGAGGGTCCTTAGCGAGGCAGGAGGGGGCTGGGGAGGCTGGCTGAGGGCCCTGTTGCCTCCCCACCCCCAGGCATCCCCGTGGTCGCTGAGCGTGTGCTGTGCGCCCATGACCCAGCCTGGCGCAGGCGACCCTCAGAGAGCGGAGCAAAGTGCACGTTCTCTGTGGACGCGGCTCCTGCGCCGACACTGAGGGGCGAGCCTACGCTTCCTGGTGGCTCTTTGATCAGCGATAGTGGAAAACCATTGGTGAGAAAGCGCTGCGTGTGTCTGGAAATGCTGCTATTGTGTAGAACATGTCAAATCCTGGATGGGTTTCTCCTTTTTAATTCAACAGTGTTTCTCAACAGGGGCCCCGTGGGCTTTGGGCAGAACTGGACCGCATCACGTGGGACTGTGTGGCACGCCACGTGGACAGCTGTCCCGGCGCCTCCGGGCATTGTGGCCCTGACACGCCCACGTGTGTCCCCAGCCCCAGAGACCCCTGCAGGTGCAGCCACAAACCCGGTTCTCACCATGGCCTGAGCCGACCTGTTGTTTGGAGTTCAATGACGAAATAACACTCTCTTAAAATTTTGTTGTAGAAATTCCTAAGCATTCACAAAGAGCCGTGCTATTATTTTTAAATAATTGCCGAGGGGAATGCCTGGGTGGTTCAGTCAGTTGAGCAACCGGCTTCAACTCAGGTCATGATCTCACAGTTCGTGGGTTTGAGCCCTTCGTTGGGCTCTGTGCTGACAGCTCAGAGCCTGGAGCCTGCTCCTGATTCTGTGGCTCTCACTCTCTGCCCCTCCCCCATTCATGTTCTGTTTCTGTCTGTTCTCAATAATAAATAAACATTAAAAAATTAAAAAATTTAATTGCTGAGTCTGTCGGAACCCTCTTCACTGAGGGCTTCAGTCGCGGGGAGAGCAGGCTCTCCAGGCC
Organism: Helogale parvula; assembly: GCA_004023845.1. Taxonomy (NCBI): domain Eukaryota; kingdom Metazoa; phylum Chordata; class Mammalia; order Carnivora; family Herpestidae; genus Helogale; species Helogale parvula. The sequence goes on from PJEM01020003.1 coordinate 13,132, forward strand.
AGGCTTTAGCTCTCCCGCTGGGCCGTGTGCTGGGTGGTGACAGGCTGGATGGTGTCACTCCCAGGAGCACAGCCCCAGGGGAGGGGGCTGGAGAAGTGGCGGGGGCGGAGTGTTCCCACAGGCCAGTCCTCACTGCCTCTCTGGGCCGCGGCCCTGTTCCTCAGGGTCTGGGTGCTCCCGGGCCCTTGGGTCCTCAGGTCTAAGCCAGAGAAGGGGGAACGAACAGTAATCAAGGGACATACAGTTCTACCTTAAAGAAGTTTCCAGAAAGCTGGCAAGATGTCTTGCCCGGTAGCGGGAACGGAAAGGTGAGGGGAGGCAGTGTTCACCTCCACCCGGGGAGCCCTGGGCTGGGCTGGGTGGCCCCTCGCCCCGCCCCTGCTCCTGCAGACTCTGAGTCTGGGTGAGTGACAGGCATTGGGTGGGCAGGGGGTCCTGGGGGTTGGACCCTCCATCCAGCTCCTTGCAGGATCCAAGCCAGTTCCTGCCCCCTTGCAGAAAATACCCTGTGCCACGGCCGGTTCCAGCCTGGGCAGGAATGCCACCTGGGGTCCTGCGCCCCTGGAGCCCCCTGGCCTGCTGGGCTTCCCAGCAGCCGGCCCCCCTCAGCCCACCTGGGAGGGGCTGCTGCTTCCCTGCCCGGCGGGACCAGGCTTCCCTGGCAGCCTCGTCCCCTCCTCCAGAAAAGTGCCTCTCTGTCTCCGGTGGCCTCCCCCCCAGCTCTGCAGGGGGCCGGGGTCTGTGTCCACCCTGCGGCAGGGGACCCGGTGGTCCCCCGGGACCTGCTGCAGAGCCAGGAGATAGGGGTGTGCAGTGGAGATGCTTCAGGAATCACGAGGCCACTGGGTGACCACTAGGAGGGATAGGCCTCCGGTTTCGCCTCTTCGGGGTTGGAGAGTGGCCTCTGGTATTGCTGGTGCTCAGTGTCTGTCTGCCGCTCGTGGGAGTTGCCACCTACAGGCGCCGGCCTGGGACCCCTTCCCCATCTCTGGGCCTCAGCCTCAGCGTCTTACTGCCCCGTGGCCTGGACCAGCTCACACTGGGGGTCAGAGGATCCTGGTGCCACTTCGGTCAAGCCCCCTCCTTCTCTGGGCCTCAGCTGTCCTCCTGTAGGGTGGGCTTTCTTGAGATGAGTAAAGTGCTAGCCCCGGGTGGCTGGGGCTGCATGGCCCTGGGGGTCAAGAGGCCGCCCCCTCATGTAGGGGTGTAGACGCCGGGGCTGGCATGAACGGAGTCAGACACCGGCCCAAGCCGGCTGGTCCACCTCCCTCGTGCCCTGCCGTGTCTCCCAAGTCCAGGGCCTTTGCACGTGCCACTCCCGGTAGCTGGGCCACCCTTGCCCTCGCCTTCGCCACCGCCGACATCTCCAGACAGGCCC
>PJEM01020004.1:0-14506 GCA_004023845.1 Helogale parvula
GGGCGCGAGGCGGGACACGAGGCAGAGGGGACCCAAGGTGGGGGGGCGCGGAAGGCAGATAAAGGACAGGCATTGGCTTCCAGCTGTGGCCTTGACTTTCCTGCAGGAGAGGCGCCGTGAGCAGATCCAGACTCCGTCCACTCAAGCTCGCAGGAAGGTCGGCAGGAGCGAGGGGACGAGCGTGGGGGAGGGTCCCAAGAGCATTTTCGGCTGGAGTTCACGGTGGGAGGGGAGCCTCCCAGTCGCAGAACCCTGCTCATTCCCAGTGGTCCCCCCACCCCCCCCCCCCCCTCCAGGGCTTAGAGAATCCAGTTCTCACTCTCGTGGCTGGAGCTCGTCACATCCGCCCACAAGTGGTGTAGCTCGGAACAAGGAGCCACACTTGCTTATTCGCTCAATGTGTATTTGAGCCACAAGCCGGGTACAGGGCGCTCTGCGGTCAGAGGGCCTGCAGTAAAACGGGGCGCCCAAGAGATGCTCGGAAATAACCATCAACACGTGAGGAGGCGGCACCAGTGTGATATGGAGGCACAAGATGCATGGGGATGAGGGACAGGGGCCGACGAGGGCCCCGCGGAGCTTGGCACCCAGTCCTGCAGGGGCAGCGCGCACCATCACCACGCTCATGACTAAGATTCACAACCAGGGTAACATATTCCCTTTCTGCTCATTCATTTGCTCCATGAATGGCACTGGGGACGAACTTGCGTAAGCAACCGAGTTACTCATTCATCACAGTGACCCGTACAGCAGAGGGCTTTATGAGGAAGTGAAAACCCTGAAACCTCCCCCAAACCCCTTTGGCCTGGAAGCATCAGAGGTGGGCGTTAGGCAGGGTCTCCCCTGCGGGGCCCTGCTTGGGTTCACTGCCACGGATGCAAAGCCGGGCCCTTTGCTCTGACTCAGCTCTTCTACTGCTATGCCTTTAATACCACCCCTAGGGGGCGCCTGGGGGGGCTCAGTCGGTTGAGCATCAGACCCTTGATTTGGGCTCAGGTCATGATTCCAGGGTTGGATAGAGCCCCACGACAGGCTCCGGGCTGAGTGTGGAGCCTGCTTAAGATTCTCTCCCTCCCCCTCTGCTCCTTCTCCCCTGCTTTCGTTCTTGCTCCCTAAATAAATAAATAATACAATCTAAAAAATAAATTAAAAAATACCACGCCTGGAGGTGGGGTGTGCCTGCTTCTGCCGCAGCACAGCTATGTGCGAGCAGAACGAGGGGGAGTGATGCCCCCCATTCCTTGACAGTGTGTGGTGCCTAATTCAGAAATGACAGCAAATGATACCCACTGGTCATGGAAAGCCACCTTTGTCCCACCAAGGAGGGAGGAAGGGCAGGGTGAGGAGGGTCAGTAATTATTAGGATAAGTAAGGAATTTCAGAACATGGATTGATAGGCTATTTTAAGCGCCCTTATAACAAACAATCACTGCATACAAAGGAGGTACCAGCCAGGATGTAACCAGCAGAATCCCAGGACACAGCAGGGCCCCAGCTAGCTGCTGCAGATGGCATTTTACCCACTCAGGAGCCCCTGGCCAGCCCGCTGCCCACTCCCTGACTGGCCAGGGGCTCCTATGTAGATCTGCAAAGAAGAAAACAGAAAGCCCTGGATTTCTGAAAAACAGTCTCTGACGTAGATTTTCAGACTAATTTTGCAAACTTCCTCTTCTTCCTTGCCCTGTGCTGAGGGCCACGGGTGTCACATAATTGGCCAGTGTCTGAGTACTAAGCTCATTCCTAAAATAGTACCATTTCTAGGGGCATCTGGGTGGCTTAGTCAGTTAAGCATCTGACTTCGGCTCAGCCCCTGCATCAGGCTCTCTGCTATCAGCATGGAGCCCGATTCAGATCCTCTTGTCTTCCTCTCCCTGACCCTCCCCTGCCTGTTCTCTCTCAAAAATAAGTAAACATTAAAACAATACTACCATTTCTACTTCTTAGCAACCATCCAGTGGGACGAAAGGAGCCCTTATTAATGCGCTGAGACCCAAGGAAAGTTTCTATGCCCTTCTCTTCCCCCCAAAGCCCGTTTCAGGTGTGACCAGACAGACAGGTAAAGCTCGGGGGACTGGAGCCTGTGGCACACCCATGGTCAGCCGGTCAGTGTTCTTGGATGACAGCAAAGCGCAGAGAGAATGTCACTTCGGGGCAGGTGGTGTCTCCCCAGAGTCGTAATAAAGAGCAACAACAAAAACGACAGGATTCCCGGGTCTACCGCCGTCCCTCACGAAGGGAGAGATGGGCTTCCTTACGGCAGCTCGGGGTGAGCTGGATGCGCCCCTCACTGCAGCGTGCCCCTGTGGCTTCCGCCCTGGCGATGTCCGGCCACGGCCCACGCCCTCCCCCGCCCAGGATCAAGCTGCTTCTGAATGGAGGCTGTAAATGACTGTTGTATTTTTTTCTATGATAAGGTACATGATCACTGTAAAAAATCTGGAAAGAAAGCAGGAGTCCCTTAAAAAGTAATAAAATCATCAATAAGTTCATCTTCCAGATGAAAAGTAGTGTGAACATGTTGTCATAATTTTTTCTCGTCTTTTCTCTTGCTCTGTGTATGTGTATTTTTGCGCGTGCACATTTAAAGACAGAGACATAGCCCAAAAAGAATGAAATCTTGCCATTTGCAGCTACGTGGATGGAACTAGAGGGTATCATGCTCAGCGAAATTAGTCAGAGAAAGACAAATATAAGACTCCACTCATATGAGGACTTTAAAATACAAAACAGATGAACATAAGGGAAAGGAAGCAAAAAGAATATAAAAACAGGGGAAGGGACAAAACATAAGAGACTCTTAAATATAGAGAAAAAACAGAGGGTTACTGGAGGGGTTGTGGGAAGGGGGATGGGCTAAATGGGTAAGGGCGTTAAGGAATTTACTCCTGAAATCATTGTTGCACTGTATGCTAACTTGGATGTAAATTAAAAAAAAAAAAAAAAAAAAAAAAGACAGAGATATAGCCAAATTGCATCCAGAATTCTGTATCTTGGGATGCCTGGGTGGCTCAGTTGGTTAAGCGTCCGACTTTGGCTCAGATCATGATCTCACAGTTCGTGGGTTCAAGCCCTGCGTCGGGCTCTGCGTTGAACGTTTGCTCAGAGCCTGGAGCCTGCTTCGGATTCTGTGTCTCCTTCTCTCTCTGCCCCTCCCCCACTCACAGTCTGCCAGCACAGAGCCCAATGTGGGGCTCGAACTCACGAACCATGAGATCATGACCTGAGCCGAAGTTAGACACTTAACCGACTGAGCCACTCAGGCGCACCCCCCAAGAATTTTTTTAAATGCACACAAAATACCGTACAGATAGTTTTCCACGTGCACCAGACAGCTGCCTCTTAAAGCTGATGGTAAAGCAGTTCCAGGTGTGTCTGGAGGTTGTCCTGAGTTAGAAATTCATTTCAATAGATACAAAGTCATACCCCAAACTGTACTTTACAATTACAACAGAATGCTGCAAACATTTTTTTCCTCCTCTAAGAGAGTTTTAAAACCACTGTACACCAGTCATAAAAATAGCCAGGCCTTGTCTCATATTTTAAAATAGTTAGCCATTGACTCATTTATTGGTTCATTCACTGCTCCTACAAATAACTCCAGAAGCTGGAGAAATGGGTCCTGGAGCCAGAAAACACATATGATCTTTGTTTGGAGACCTGTGTAAAAAGGAAGCATTTCTCATGGTGCATTTTCTCTCTATCCCAAGGAGAACACTTCCTTGTGAAAACATAAACTTCTTTCTTTTCGTTTTTTTTAAGTAAGCTCCATGCCCAATATGGGACTTGAACTCACGACCCTGACATCAAGAGTTGCCCACTCTACCTAGGGAGCTGGCCAGGTGCCCCGAAAAGCATAAACTTTCATCTGTTATATCAAGGGCTTAAACTCAATATTAATAAGTGCTCACTGAGAAGGTACAGTGTCCACGAGACTGTCACAGCGACAGGATACAATTCCCATCCTCGGGGGTAATTTTTAGCTGATGAGGTAAGGGACTTCGCACAGAGAAGAAATTCCAGGCAGAATGGGAACAGTCTCAAGGCACAAACATTTCAACTGAAAATTAATGCTGTCAATGTGTTTGTTGCCCTTCTGATGCAATCAGTTTACTTTTACACGTGAAGGGCTCTGGGACTAACGGGAAGAAAATCATTTTAAGCATTTAATTTCATTTTTAAACGAAATGCGTTTTTTTTAAAGCTTTACTTGAGATATTTATTTATTTGTTTATTTATGTTTACTTTTTTTTGAGAGAGAGACAAAGCATGAGCAGGGGAGGGGCAGAGAGAGAGAGAGAGAGAGAGAGAGAGAGAGAGGGAGACACAGAATCCGAAGCAGGCTCCAGGCTCTGAGCTGTCAGCACAGAGCCCGATATGGGGCTTGAACCCACGAACCGCGAGATCATGATCTGAGTCGAAGTTGGACGCTTAACCGACTGAGCCACCCAGGCACCCCCACACACAAAAAAGAATTGTTTTAAAGATGTCACTGAAGTCGTAAACTAAGAAATGAGGTTGAAATAACAAATAAGAGCTAATAAATGGTCCTTCACTAAAGAGCATGAAAGATATTCTAAAATATATATCTCAGATTTTAAAGAGGAAACAATTTCAGATGTTAAGATCAGAGACATAAAAAGGAAGAGTGGAAGGCGTCTGGGTGGCTCAGTCGATTAAGCGTACAACTTTGGCTCAGATCATGATCTCATGGCCTGTGAGTTCAAGTCCCGCATCGGGCTCTGTGCTGGCAGCTCAGCCTGGAGCCTGATTTGGATTCCGTGTCTCCCTCTCTCTCTGCCCCTCCCTCCCCCCGCCCCCTCTCTCTCAGAAATAAACATGAAAAAAATCTTTTTTAAAGAGTGAGAAAAGCTATCAGTAAGTATTTAGATTCAGTGCAATTCTATTAAACTCCCAAGAGATATTTCTGTAGAATGTGACAGGCTGCATCTGAAATTCATGGGGAAGGACAAAGATCTATCACAGCTGAGCTATTCCTAAAGAAAAAGAACAAAGTTGGACTACCTTTACCAGACAGTAAGACTTGTAAAATTAAAATAAAAAAATCCAATAAATAACTCGCATAGCACAAAGCAAACAGACCGACAGACAGAATAAAGATCCTATAAACAGGCCCTTGTGTATATACACGGAAACGTGACATTGATGGAGAGGAGACGAAAGATCAACCAGGAGGTGCACGGACTGGTCCACTGAGGGTACCGAGGCACTAAAAGCAACATCCATAAAGGGGAAAATTATTAAAATTTACTGCACTAAGTTCAGAGTTTCTGCTCTTCAAAAGACCCCATAAAAAAATTAGAGAAACAGAGAACCGGGGAAAAAATACTTGCAACACATGTAGCTAGAAAAGGATCAGCATCCAGAATATTGTCAAACTTCCTACAATCAACAACAGACAACCCAGAAACGCATTAAAGGACACAGACAGGGACTGACCGGAAAAGCAAACACATGGCCCCTAAGCTGCTAAACTTCCGTAAGTGAGCAGGGTCTTTCAATTTCACCATAACCCACGCACTGGTTACATGACCAACGCCGACGTGATGGAGACGTGTGGTGATGGGGACCTCACCTCCGCTGGCGCAGGCACACGTTTGTGTAAGCGGTCTGAAAACAAGCCGGGAGCTGCGCGGTGAGGTCGAACACGTGTATGCCCCGCAGTGCGGGGGCCCCGCCCTTAGGTGCACCCCACGCATGCTGACACGCGGATGCCGGCAAACACGTACCAGAACGCTCGCCGTCGGGCTCATCACGGCACAAAGCGGTCCAACAACCACCAGTGGGGGTACGGACGCACGGACTGCGTTCTGCACCAGAAATCCCAGGCGCGCGACGGAATACCGCACAGCAGGGAAATAGGACCACAACGTACCTCTGTGCACCAGCGTGGACACGGCCCCAAAAATGCTGAGCGAGAAAAGTAAGAGGGAATACACGAAATACGGTTCTAATATAAAAAGCTCACACACAAGAAAACCAAATAATACTGATTCAAAACTACAGACAGGTGATATATTCATAAACGGAAGAAAATGAATAATGCGAGCATCAGGATAGGGGTTGGCTGGGGGAGGGGCAGTGGGTAGAGAGACGGTAAGACTGGGTAGGGGGCTCTTGGGTGCTCTAAGGGACTGGAGTACTCTAGTTCTCAAACTGAGAAGGGGGTGCAAGGATGTTCACTTTATCATTTTTTTTTAACATTTATTTATTTTTAAGAGACAGCACGAGCAGGGGAGGGGCAGAGAGAAAGGAGACACAGAATCAGAAGCAGGCTCCAGGCTCTTAGCTGCCAGCACAGAGCCCAGTGCGGGGCTCGAACCCATGAACTGTGAGATCATGACCTGAGCTGAAGTCGGACACCCAATCGACGGAGCCACCCAGGTGCCCCCACTTTATTCTTTGAATTGTATAGACATTATACAATATATACATATGTATACCGTATGTACACACAGTATCACACACACACACATATGATGTGTTTCATGGGGGGAAAAGCACACACACAGCTTGCTGACCATAATGGGGAATAGGTTATAATCCAACAGGAAGAAAATATATCTACGGATTTACAATGTGATTCCCCAGCCTTAATCCATGATCTACTTTCGTCAGAGCGATCTATCAAGGCAGGATTCAGTCAGGCTGAGAAAACGAGCTTACACAGAGTGTGGCCAGATGACAAACACCACCTCAAACGAGACGCTGTTAAAAGCCATACATTATGAACCGCTTCTCTCTGCCTCTCAAGTAAGAGTTTTAGTTACTTAACTCGGCGAAACAGACAGGAGCTGAGGGCAAGATTCTGTGCGAGTGTGCAACATCACACGCTAGAAGTGAGGGGAGGCGACAGAAATGGCACTTGGAGCGGCTGAGGCTGCCGGTGACCTCTGAAGTATCATCTGAAACCCAGGAGTCGTCCATGACACACATTCCCCTCGCTCCGGAAGAACCCAGACCTGCCTGGGGCTGTCGATCGCGGAACCGAATTCTTTTGCAAAGTAGATAAATGCTCACCTGTGTCTGACCATTTTTTGATCGTGGCAGAAATGGCTGAAGAATCTCGCATAGAACAAGTGCATGACAGCGTGCTCCTTCCCTCCGATGTACAAGTCCACGGGCATCCAGTAATCTGCCAGCGCGGCGCTGAAAGGGCTGGAGAAAGAGAAATGGTCGTTTTTTAAAAACCCACCCTGCCACGATGACCTGCATCAGGCAGAGCCCTTGTAGTTTGCATGTGCCCCAAAACAGGTGTCAGAGAAAGGCTTGTTTTCTTTTTTTTTTAATGTTTTATTTATTTTTGATAGAGAGAGACAGAGCATGAGAGGGGGAGGGGCAGAGAGAGGAGGAGACACAGAACCAGAAGCAGCCTCCAGGCTCTGAGCTAGCAGTCAGCACAGAGCCTGACGCGGGGCTTGAACCCACGAACGTGAGATCTGACCTGAGCCGAAGTCGGAGGCTTAACCGACTGAGCCACCCAGGTGCCCCTTGTTTTCTTTTAAAAATACAGTAAGAGAAGAACTTATATACTAAAGGAAAGAAAAGTCAGATCGGTGTTAAAGCCTGGAGCCTGCTTCAGAGTCTGTGTCTCCCTCTCTCTCTCTGCTCCTCCCCCGCTCGTGCTTTGTCTCTGTCTCTCAAAATTAAATAAATGTTAAAAAAATTTTTTAACAGTAATTCCGTGGAAAAGGTATTTCTGCAAAATGCATATTTGCACTTGTAGATTTATATTTTAATTTGTATTCCAAAAAGGCAACTGGGAATTGTGAGTTCTTACCACCAGGGGGCAATATGGCATCTACAAAGGAGATTAACAGGCAGACTCTCCAAGTATATTTTAACACAGGAATCAATCTCATTTTTAAAAGCCGCCTTAAAACACAAGATAGTCAGCGAGAGCCCCTATACGGTCTCCTGCGTGCAAGGAGTATATTTAGGGTAACATCACAAAATCACCCCAACATCTCCCTCTCACCTAACAGATGCTATCGGTAACAGAGACCCTACAAGAAGGGCATCCTCACACTCCCTGGTCCTAATGGATGCTGGGGAGTAAAGAAAATACCACTTCCCTCTATTTTCTGGCTGGGACCCTGGAGGGAGGAGCGGGTAGTCTGTGAGCATGCAGAGTGTGTGTGTGTGTGTGTGTGTGTGTGTGTGTGTGTGCGCGCGCGCGCACGTGCGTGTGTCGTGGAAACAGGAGCAGAGCTGGCAGAGGACCTTTTTTTTAAGGTTTATTACCTTCGAGAGAGACAGTTGGAGTGGGGGAGGGGCAGAGAGAGCATGAGAGAGCCACAGAATCAGAAGCAAGACTCCAAGACACAGAATTGACACAGGGCTCGAACCCACGAGCCGTGAGATCATGACCTGAGCCAAAGTCGGACGCTTAACCGAGTGAGCCCCCCAGGCGCCCTGGCTTTTAATCCCAAGGTAATGTGCTTCCTGGAGCTCATCCAATGAAGTAAACCTCTGCCCTCCGAGAATCTGTGCTCCACGGTTTCCAACACGTGTGAATTCTCTTCCCTACACCTCAGAGCAACGTTTCCCCCAGCACGGACTTGGCTCAGACCGCAGGCCAGAGCCCGCAGCGCAGCGGGTAAATCGGGCCCACCGCCCGTACTGGCATCTTACTGCAGCCTGGGTTTCTCCGGTCACCGTGCCAGAATTCTGGTCAAACTCAAGCAATTTTCATTCTTTGTGAATAATGGCTCCTCAGAAAGATCCGGCTGCCAATCCACGTACCAGAAGAGAAAGGGAGGTCAAGGGTGGGACCCCTGAACACGAGTGTGGGGTCGGAGGTGGCTCTTGCCCCACGATTTACCCTGGATGCCGTGTAGCAAGCACTCAGGCCACTGCTAAAACTCGTAGCTGCATTTTATGAGGCGAATGATGTGCTAAAGGGTATTCCCAGACCGGGGGCTGTGACGGCCTCAGATGCATCTCTCGCCACCCAAGGGTCCGGCATTGACGGAGACCCTCCATCATCTGTAAGGTTTTCCTTTGAAGCACTCTGAGAGGTAGAGCCTGATGGCCCTGGCATTCTTTTTTATTATGATTTTTTTTAATGTTTATTTATTTTTGAGAGACAGACAGAGCACAAGCAGGGGAGGGGCAGAGGGAGAGGGAGACACAGAATCCAAAGCAGGCTCCAGGCTCTGAGCTGTCAGCACAGAGCCTGATGTGGGGCTCAAATTCAGAAACCGTGAGATCATGACCTGAGTCGATGTTGGGCACTTAACGAACTGAGCCACCCAGGCGCCCCTGGCCCTGGCATTCTAAGCAGCTGTTACTGGAGGGAATGCACCAACAGCTCCTTCTAGAAGAAAGAGCCACAAAAGGGGTCCCTCCTCCCAGCAACGGCAGCCCCCGGGCCTCCTGGCTCTGCCGGCTACAGTTTACTCAGGGTCCACTGGTTCCTGGGTGGCCTGAACTCAAATGACAGACTCCCCACCCTGCAGGGCGGGGCTCTGGCAGGGGCAGGGCTGGAGCACCCGTCTCACTGGAAATGTATTCTTTTACAACCACTGAAGGAAAAGGGGGGAGGCATTCTGATACGTGGACGCCAGGGCTCCAGAGCAGCGGTTCTCCTCAGACCAGAGCCGTCATGCCCTGTGCTCTGTGATAGCCTTCTTTTGCACATTCCCTCTACCCTCTCTCCCTCCATCTCTTTTTCCCTTATTCATTTACTTCTCTTTGTCTAAGAAACACGCACATGGCTGAAAACTCCGAGAGGCCTGAGAGGTCTGCAATTTCAACACTGGCCCCCTGACCTCATGAGCACCACCCGCCCCCCGCCTCCTCTTCGCCACTCCGAGTTCTGGTAGCTGATTCTTCTGGCAATTCTACTCTTGGCTCCTTTATCGATTTTAGAAATTACCGAATGCATGTGACCAGAGTCGATGCTTCCTAGCTCTCTCACACCCCCCACTTCCTTCTTTCCCATCATTATTTCCGGTTAAACAACGTTACATTTTAATAATCCTATAAACGCAGTTCATCACAGGGCCAAGAAGGGTATTAGGACAGAATTTTCTTCCTTTGTCTGTTTTTTAATTTTTCTTGTACTTGGAATTTGCTTGGCTGCAGCGAATCTAATTTAATAATCCGACACACTCCCTAATGAGAGCCGGCGTCAACGTGCACGGCTGACCAGTGTCCTCCAGCTGTTGTGCCTTTGGGACCACTCGGTATCCCTGCAGCCCTTGCTCTCCCAGAGGGAGGGGATGTGAGAAGTAAGGGCGAGAATTTGTTTCCAGAAACCCCAAATACAAGCTGTGCTGTCTAGTTAACAGCAGGTTTACAACCTACTGCAAGTATATATCAGCGCCTCCCTCACCCCATAGTGGAGTCCAAACCCCGGGACACTTCACTTCATCCCCTCTCTGTTTCACAGGCTTATTTTTACGGGCTTTGCAGTGGGCATGGCCAAAGAACAAAAGAGGGACTAAAATTCTCTGTGTCACCTCAACGAAAGTACGTTTGTTCCAATTAGACTATTTTTTGCCTTACATGGGCATAGGCCTCCTCCCGGTAAGGCTGTAATCTCTGTGGTACTCAGCCAGTGAGGCATCAGGGGCGGGACTTGCCTCCTGGTAAGGCTGGAACCTCTGTAGTACTCAGCCAATGAGGCATCAGGGGAGGGACTTGCCTCCTGGTAAGGCTGGAACCTGTGTAGTACTCAGCCAATGAGGCATCAGGGGAGGGACTTGCCTCCCGGTAAGGCTGGAACCTCTGTGGTACTCAGCCAGTGAGGAATCAGGGGAGGGACTTGCAGGCTGCGAGCTAAATCATCTGCTGTTACTGCCCCAACAGCGCTAGTCCATTAGACACCCAGTCTTGCAAGAACACCGAATGCTGATTAAAGCCGCGTACACGGTCCTCTGAGTCTCCAAGTCCCTCCTTTGATTGGGTCAGTGGGCTTATTTCTCACTGACGGACTTGGGACTTTCTACTGGGTAACCTTTGCTCAGAGCTTTCTGGTAGCCTGGCTAAGACTTTCTCAGAGCTGCACTGTGGTCTGAGACTCTTCTGATCCAACCCTCCACCCTTCCTCCTACCCCTTTCTCGGGCATGGGACCTGCATGGTGGTCCATAAGGGCTCTCCCCACCGGCTCCTGCTCCCTTCCCCCCAATCCTTCAGGCACTGCCCCCAGTAAATCTCTCGTACATATAATTCTATCTTGGTGTCTGCTTCTTGGAGGACCCAAACTGACACATGCTCAAAGGATTCAGGAAGGCTTTACCTGTGAGCGTTCTGTGGGTCAGTGTATCTGAAGTAGTACCAAGCAGAATCAACAAAGGTATCCATTGTGTCCGTCTCTCTTTTGGCGGCTCCCCTGCACCTAAGAAATAAAGGAAGTTCATCAGTTGGTTTCTTTTTAAATTTTAATGCAGTTTTCCCACCAGCTTTTGAGAAAGCTGTGACAATTGAGTATCAATTTAGAATGTCACAAGAACAATGCCTCATCATGGATCGGCAATTCAGAGAATCCGCTCCTTTTGTATTGTTCGGTACATGATGTTTTAAAGAAATTTACAAATACAAATTTAAATCTTCACCAAGTCAAAGCCTTATTCTCCACTTATCTGAATTTTACCTGCTAGAAAATCTAAGAACCCAAGAGGATAAAGCAAGAGTGTCTCTTTTGCACATTAACTGCTATTTTAGGCATGTCAAGATTGCCTTCGGCCAATGCCTAGTTTATGACACTTACAAAGGAAATCGATTTATGAAGAGAAGTTGAAAACCAAATGTAGATGTGCTGAAGAAATAACTTGGGTCTTCTCTATCTCTGCTAGGGCAAGGGGTGCAGAAAACGAAACCTTGGGTAGGAAGGTCACCTTGGAGGCCCAAACGCAGTGGTGTGCTGGAACCACCTGTCACAGCAGGTTGTGAGAGAATCAACTGTTCGCACCTCTTCCCGACTCGGTGACAAGTAATGTCAAGACAGTAGCCTGAGCCCAGCCCTTGGTGGAAGTATGTACACTATAGAAATTGGCAAATACCACAGATCAGAAGCTCCCTTCCAATATGCCTCCCGCCGAAAGATGGGATACAGAAGGGTGAAGACAGCCCTACTGTTCAAGAAAGCAAATGAAGTGAGATCCTTGGTGTGTGACAGGCTGAAAAGACAAAGCGATCTTTGGGATGGGGATGCCTGGGGAGGACTAACGTTCCAGAAGGGCCCCCCCGCTCGACCAGTTCTGAAGCCCATGCCCGGTGTGATGGGCCCGCAGGACCACACAAACCAGGTGCAAAAGACCCACAACTTGCAGGAACCCCAGAGAGGGGTGCCCTTAGTCAAGCCCAGCTCAGGAAGGGCTCAGCCCCCGGCCCCGCCCCCACAGACTCCTCCAGGCCTGGATCAGCAGTGGGTGGGTCATGCCAGTTATTACCAGCTGCAAACAGGGGCCCTTTGGGGCCGTGAGAAGGCACCGATGGAGAACACGGTTCTGACTCCCGGCTCTGCCTTTTGAGGGTGATGTAGGACCAGCCACCCTTTGAAATGCTGCCCTTTTGGCAATTGGAATCCTTGGGGGCTGTTGGAGATTTTGAGGAGGGACATGAGAAGCCCCAAGAGGATCTGATAAACCTTCTGCTAATTTCACAAGTAAGGCACAAATCTGCTTTTAATTTAAAAGTAAAAGAAGGCTTGCCTTTAGATCTTGCATCTGTGAAGCAGTTCAGACTGGTTTTACAAATAATACCGAAGGAGAGAGCCGCCGCCAAGCTTCTGCTTATTAAATATAAGTGGCTGAGCAGTGGAGAGACAGGAGCCCCAGATCTGGCAGGGCTCTGGGACTCACAGGGGCCTCCCTCTGGGGACAGCGGTGGGCCCTGGGGGTAGATGTTTAGGGGACAGAGCCCCGAAGGAATCCTGTTTCCTATCGCCCGGGGCTACTATGAGACACTGAGCTCAACAGCACGTCTCTAAATTAAAGCCAGGTCTTTTTAGTTGGAAAGCAATCAGCCAGAACATAGACACCACGGGAAGAAATAATTACAAGACAAAAGTTCCTTCCTCTCCCACACTCTTAGTGCAAGAAGAAAATGCAGCGCTCAAGTGATCAAAGGAGTAATGTCTGGCTACAACTTGCCAGGTGGATTTTCTTTCTCGTGGTCATGCGGGACAGGAGAACACCAACATATTTTATTCCCCACACTAAAAGCTGCTTATGCAGCACAGGCTACTTGGTGGGTGAGAGAGACGGGTGGTAGTGCCAACGGTATTACCATTATGAGGTCCAGCGGCACTAGCGGGGTGGCAGGCGATGAGCCAAATGCTTCCCAGGCATTCCCGCAGCTAATCCCAGGAAGCCTGGGGATTACGGGGTAGACCCACTCATGCCCCCATTCTGCAGATGAGTAACTGAAGTCCGGAGAGGTTAAGCCATCTGCCCAAGAGTAAGGGCTGCACACCTGTTGGACTCTGGCGCCTGTGGTCCTTACCACTGTGCCGCCCTGACTGGACACGCTGGTTCCGTGACTGTCAGCCCTGGATGCTCATTAGAACCGTCAAGGGAGCCCTGACCAATACCGAGGCCCAGGCTCTGCCCTCCAGGAAGCCACAGCTGGGCTGGGAAACCTGCTCCCCACCCGCAGGGCCCCGGGCTGCCGCAGCTGGTGTGCTGAAGGCCACCCACGTCTCCGGCAGGGAAGCCCTCCTGTCACTGCACATCAACACAGAGCTGTGCCAGCCTCTCCTGGAGCCACGCGTCTACCCCAGAGAGACCAGAGCTCCCGATGTCCCTGCCCACAGCCTTATCTGAAAACCACGTGGATGAGGGCCTGGGAGGACGGGGGTCACGCTTCCATTTACTGGCGGGTAGGTGTCACTGTGCAGGCTCACATGGGTTAAAGTCTCCTGAGCAGCCCTTTGAGGGGGTTTAGTTTCCGATAACAAAATCGAAGCTCAGAGAGGTTCAGTGACTTTCCCAAGGCCACATAGTGAGTCAGGGGCAGCACCAGGACTTGAATCCATTACTGTCGGACTCCCCAGCCTGGGCCTTGAGAACGCACTATGGTTCCCTAAGTCCCAACCTCGTACCTCAGCCCTGGGCTGGCAGAGGACTAAATTATTTAACATCCTCATCATGATCGATAAGGCAGAGAAAAACGGCTTCTCCGTAGAAGGAAGTGGGAAGATACTAGCGCTGGTACCGGTCACTTCTGTGTTGAGTCAGCTGCTCTGGCGTCAGAAAATCACATCTGAGACAGGCCAGTGAACTAATAGTAAAACAGTCCTACTTCCAAAACGAGGAGGTGTTCCAGTAAACTAAGAGCGAGACCCCTGAGCATACACAGCCTGGTAGCCACCACTCTGCTGCTTATTGATGACAGCAGAGATTTTTGGGGAAAATCTCTGCTGTCATCAAGCCACTAGGAGGGAAAGCCACGGCAGAGAGGAGAAAACATTCTCTCTCGTCTCCAAGACGCTCTCTGGAATATGGAATGGGAGGAAGTGGTCTTCTACAAAGCTATGCT